>NJRQ01000035.1:913088-938750 GCA_003063805.1 Aphaenogaster ashmeadi | reverse complement strand
CGGGTTACTTAACAAAAATTGTTCAATTTATCGAGATCTAGCACCCCTTTAAGTTTGTCGCAAATGTCCGGAACCACCCTGTATAAATGGTCGGTAGCTTTAGTGTTAAAGAAAATAGTTTAAAGCTTCTTGTTTTTTTCTTGCCCCAACTGTTATAATAAACTTCATCTTTTGAGAACGTGTCTCTTGTATTCGGTCGCGTCGATTTTCTCCGTTCTCCGTCACGGGGACGTCGGTGTTTAATCAGTTATCGTTGACGCAACAATTATCAGCGTTCCGCTCGGGTGACAACTCGCATGTCTGATTTCGTCGTCGTCGTTGTGCCGCATTGCGCGTCGACAATGTGGCCGCGACGCGACGCGACGCGTCGCGACGCGGCGCGACGAGACGCGTCCTTATCCGGCGACATTTCCTCTTCCTCGCTGCATTTATCGGCGATAATCACCGACTCGGTCGCGCTGTAATCCCCGAGTGCGAGCGTTCTATGTAACTAGGACTAACGAGGCTGTAACTACTTGTTGCAGTGATGCGCTGACGCGCAATGCCGGCATAAACGCCGACCTGCGTCTGCAGTGTTTGCGGAATCTGACCGAGCTGTTGCAGCGCTCGTTCAAAGGGCATTTCGTGTTCCCCGCGCTCGGCCACGAAGACATAGGCCTGAATTACACGCAGCTCGCTTCCGTCTGGCACAGCTGGCTACCGCCGGAAGCGGTGGATACTTTCATAAAGGGTGAGTGAGCAGAAACGTCATCGTCATCCGCGGCCCCGCGATATGAAAAATAAATACAAGTTAAACGAATAAACAATCAAAGTAAATTATATTCGATCTGACTGGCTAAATTAATTAAAAATCTTCTCACTACGTCACGACCATAGGTTTTGGTCCATTAACGTATTTGATGTAAAGAAATTATTGCGAAAAATAACACCTCAACCAGGAGGCATACATGCCTCGATGGTCGAATTGGTAGGACGCCCGCAAGGATTGTGGGGAGATCCAGGTTCGAATCCTGGTTGAGGTGTTATTTTTCGCAATAATTTCTTTACAGTTTTCGGGGAAGGGGGGATCTCATAGATGCTTGTTAGCATCAAATTACGTTAATGGACCAAAACCCATGGTCGTGACGTAGTGAGATGATTTTTAATTAATTTAGCCAGTCAGGTCGAATATAATTTACTTTGATTGTTTATTAATACTGGCGAAGAGAAGACGTTATCATTGGTTAAACCAGAGTTTCCTAAAGTGGGCGCTACCGCCCCCCTGTGGGCGCTGGAGAGATCTGAGGGGGCGTTGCTGACCCCAGGAGCAGAAGGGGGGCATTGAGAGGTGCAAGTGGGCAATAAGAAGGCGCTGAAAAATTTGCCTAAACATTTTTTTAAACAAACACTTATCCACTTGACTGTATAGACATACTTACAGTCATCGAACTGCAGCACGCCTAACTAAAGCATCAGTCGATGTTACCGATTCTCGATTCCCGCGAGATGTCAGTTCTGTTAATATGCAGCCGATAAGTAGAGTACAAAAGAATAGTGCGCGACGACACGAACGAAAAAAAACAGAATAATTGGTAGCAGCACACCAGGCTCATCCTTCTCATTAATAATTTTTAATTTTTAATTTTACTAATTTGACCAAAACCCATGGTCGAAAAAGCGTCGCGATTCGCAATATATTAATTTAAATTAAGAACTAGCCAGTTGAGTCGAAATAAAAATCTCTTCTGTGGTTTGATATTTACTGGCGAATAATATCCTATCTCTTGTTTACTAATTTGATTAATAATAATGGGCAATCTTATATGTTTATGTGCAATTTCATCTTTGTTATTTTATTTTAATAAATTTAATAGCTTTAAAATTTCAGTACAAAGTTGTTATATTTTCAAACTAGCTTTTTGATATTCAAAAATTACACACAGCTACATAAATATTTTGGTGAAATAAAAAAATTACAGACACAGCTACGTTTACAATTTTATTATTAGTTGAGATAGAGATAGAGATTTTCCGAGAGGGGCTTTGAAAAAAATAATCTTTGAAAAGGGGGCGGTGAGCCAAAAAAGTTTGGGAAACTCTGGGTTAAACGAATAAAACGGATTGAAGAAACGATGGAAGACGACAATTATTGAATTCTATCAGTTTTGTTCTAAATTAACGATATATTATGCAATCGATCAGCTCTTCGGAATAATTTTTGTAATATGTATACATATCGGTAACATTATGCATTTATTGTTGCGCCATAACGTATTAAAATTCAAAAGAGGGCATCTTACGGTCCCGAGAGGTGCATAAATGATCGGTAAACGAAGTTCCCGTCGCTCTTTGATTCGAAACGCGCGCAACGGGTCGATGCAACATTTATGGATGCCCTCTCCCTCTGAAAATGTTACGGCACAAAGTAAGCTTATTGGCGGGCATAAATTCGCCCCGGCTTTACCGCCACGGCACTATTCAAAATTTGTTGCAGCCGGCTACTATACGATCGAGCAACGCTCGAAAAAATATCGGATCGTCTTCCTTAATACGAATTTGTGGCTGAACCCGGTCGACAGCCGTATGCTGCATCGCGCCGGAAGCAGCGCGGTCGATAACACGCAGGATCCCTTTGGCCAATGGTCCTGGTTCCAGTCGGTCCTCGAGAATGCGCGGAAGAAGAAGGAGACGGTAGGTTGTTACACTACGATATACGATATTATTGGTCCTCCGAGCGGGCTATTATACCGCACGCTGGACGCTCGCATTACTTTCTTTCTGTTGCGTCGCGCTCTCTTTCGTCGCCGATATATAAGTACGACGACGACGGATAATAAATAATTCCCGGCATCGCCGTATCGATAAACGATTTTATGGATTTTTGCCGTGTAAGGAAGTACCGCGAAAATGATAAAGGCGGGTCTCTGGCGGATTCGACAGAGAGCTAGACAGTGAACAGGACTTAACGTCGATGCGAGCGAAAATCGTGGATACGGTACTAATTCAGCTCCGCTCTCCGGATCGATTCCTATTTGGACAGTCTGTCGGGATAATGGAATTTTCATCTTTTAATGTAAGTGTCGCTCTATTTTGCCGGCGATATCGATTTTCATCGTTGAACTTTTCAACGTATATATACGTGCAACTAAATTAAGCGGAAATATTCCGTGAGACTATCTTTGTATGTAATTCGATTTCTCGAAAACAAATATCGGGCTCGCCGGCATAAAGGGTGCGTTGAAAATTTTTCGTGCTCGTTGAACCGCGCGCGTGTGCGTGTGCCTGTCCCGCGTAGATTGCATATAAAAAGATAATATAGGGCAAGGAATTTTTACGTGCCATCAATTTTCTCGGATCGATGAAAATGAACAACGGCCATCTCAGAGCGGGCGTCGCCATTATGACGCGCGCAAGTAAATTAAGCTCTTTCTAACGAAGCCGATCATCGATAAACCTGTGGACACGAATTTTAACACGAAAATTGATTGAATAAATGAGCGTTTAATCATGGAAAATCGACATACGCTCGATATGCTCTTAAATACATAAAATTACGCATTTCGAAACGTATGCATATTCGTGTACTTGTAGATATTCGCGCATCATGAGTCATTGCCAGAATTATGGAAATTTGGCAATTTGGCTTTTGCAAATGTTTAACGCGTGTTTAACGCGAGAGATTAAATATAAATAAATTGAAAAATAAATAACAGCTTATATAATATTGAATTAATTAATAAAAACAAAAATTTAGATCTTTTAGCTGGCAATTATGACGTACGTATATTTAAACATAATGCACAGTTTGTGTTTCCTCCCAAATGTCGCGTGTCAATGTTGTAAAACCGTGTATATTTTTTTTTTCTGTGCATATTTACATATAAACCCTTATTGAACGATTGACTTGTTTGTATTGATCAAATTCATCCCATATATAAAACGCCGCGATGATTAAACAAGTTAACGCAAAAGAAGTTAAATATATGCTAATGGAGTTGGGATATTTTTTTCCTCGGGTGAATGCGTTAATATTACTTGTCTATCACGAAGAAACTCGGATCAAACAACCGGTGCAAATAATGCAGAAAAAAAAGGGATGGGAGGTAGTTGTTCTTTACACGTCCAATAAATTACCAAATAGATTTTTAATCAGCGGCTTGTTTTACACGGAACTTCGCCGGCGTACGAATATTCGATACAAACTTCCACCCGATCTAAAAACGGCCTCGTCAGGCCGCTCGCGCGATCGCGCTTATTGGAAAGTACGTTTCGCGAAACTTTCCTCCGGGAGATTAATATCAGAAGTCGCGAATCTCACGCGCAACATCGCCGTCATTCGATATACCTTATTCTTTTTGCGGAAAAATACCCCCGCTGTTCAATAACGTCGCGCCGTTAATTTAAAAAAAATCAAGTCCGAACCTTTTTCCTCGCGCTACACTTAATCCCCCCTGATGCGCGTTGATTGATAAATTGACAGATTGACTTAACGGTGTCGCGAGTATAAAAACAGTTTTGCACCTAGATCTAATATCGCTCTGCATCAGGTACACGGAGAATTCTCGCGATTACCCGTGCCGTCAAGCTCGCCAGACATCGTAGAATTATGGCAAGTGCTTCACCGGGTAAATATGCACGTATAAAACATTCCCCGCGTATCTCGCGTGTCACGCGACAAGTTGAGTAATTGAAGGGTATCCATGTAGAGGTATTACTCAGTTTCGCAGTTTATTGTTTCGCAAAAAGCGCGGAAAACCTGGGAAACTGGCGGGCATTGGGGAAAATTTAAGGCGACGGTATTGCCGTCATCTCACTCCGCGACGAGATGTGTGTGTTTTCCCCATTTCCTTCTTTTTTTTTATTTCAAGAATAAGATATACGACATAACGCGTCGACAATTGCGCGGAGCAATGAAAAGATCGCGTAAACGTATTTCGCGCCCGTTTTCGCCTGTCGTATTAAAGCGCGAACGCGACACAGATGTGATCGTCAAGAAGATAAATTTTAATGAAATAAATTCCCGTGTAGAGCATACGAGGCGAATAAAATCCCGCTGATCGGGCTTCAATGGGATGTATGATTTATTAGGCGAGCTATTTTGTCGTAGTCATTTTCGTTTTCCTCTCCTCGTTCGCACGCTTATAAATTATAGCGTGCGACTAGACACGCTCGCTGGATTGACAGCTGACACATCGCGATTTTCGATTCACTTGATCACGTTTCAGTTCATTATTCGGCAGGCTTATCAGCTCCCTCACACCGACGAATTCAGCATTAGGGGACTCTCGGGCGGAAATTTATAATGGTAGCTAACCGGATATCTTCGTGCAGGAAGACGGGGCAAATTGTATAATTTCCATCGAAGATTCGAATGCAAATCGCGCGAGCGAGCGACTCCCTCTTATACTCCCGACGAATACAATTTCTCCGGGATTTCCGTTTTCGACGTATTGCACCGTCTCGCACCCTCCCGCCCTCTCTCTCGTTCGGTCCGCGCCATAAAGCGCGATGACAAATCGTGGGTAATGCCCATTACGCCCGGGGTATCGGAGATCGTTGCGAGATCCGGCGAGATGAGGAGAGGGGACCGATCGCAAATTTATCCTCTTCGATCAGCGAGGCAATTAATTCGGCGCGCTCCGCTCCGCGAAAGCCACGTCGCGATGGCTCCGGTATCGCGCGAGCGATACGGAAATCTTCCGAGCCGGGACCTATCGAATATCGCGGTTCCCGGGGTTATCGGTTATCGATTACGCCGCGGGGCGTGTAGTAGAACGAGTTCGACATACGCGAGGGAGATCCTTCACGCGACCGAGATGGCACGACCGACGATAAATTATGGAGGGACTTGGTATTCCATACATGGGCCCGCGAGAGGAGACCCCCGTCCGTATACGTAAACCGTTGCACGCCATCGCCATTGATCCCGATCGTATTAACCGGCGAACACAACCAAGAGAGAGAGAGAGAGAGAGAGAGAGAGAGAGAGAGGGAGGGAGAGGGGGAGAGAGAGAGAGAGAACTGGGCCACACCGTTGCGTTCATCCACGACACTATCGGCGCATTCACCTACGTGCGCGTTCGAAAAGGCAACCCTGTTACCCCGCGATGCATAACGCCACACCGACTGGCTCGCGTATGAAGAGTGACATTATTTTTCAGTGTACCTTCGACCTACGTGCGCAATAAAACTCCGCGTAAATTTTTGATTCTATACGGCTAAAAGTCAGAAATTATTCGTGGGATTTACTACGGCATACTAAACCCCATTGTATATTTCAAGCTGAATGCGGTTTATGTATATCTGGGAGTCTCGTATTATATTGATGTCAAAAAAAAAGAATGCGGTTTTTAATTGTTGTTATCCCCACATCGTTTCCGAGTTGCGTTATTTTTATCCCCCCTTCTCTGCCCTCAAGCTACGATCATGGGCGCCCTTACAACTTTTTTCAAGGGGGAGGGGGGCAGAGTGTAAATGAAGACCCGGGGGGAAAAACAAGAAATGTCAGTTTTATACTTTTGAGTAAAATGAATTTTAAAGTTTGTTATTTCCCCTGTACCCGAATGTTCATTTTTTCACTGATTAATACAGTTTTGAATCCAAGATGTACATTGCAGTATCATTGATGTTTGTAGTATCTCTTAAACGCTACCCAAGTAGAACAGAAAGTCATGATGACGTCAAAATCACGTCAAAATAATGCTAAAAATGACGCTTTTGACATCATTTTGATGTCATTTTGACGTCATCATGACTTACTGTTCTTCCTGGGTACAAAATGACGTGTGCGCGCGACCATATCTCATTTTTAATAAAACTGACATTCCTTGTTTTTCCCCCCCGAGTCTTCAAATATACTTAGAGGTATCATTTTTGTTCAGATTGTGAAGGACTGGGGATTAAGAAATAAGATACTTCATTTGGTATAAATAAAACGATGAAAAATAATTATTCAGAAAAAGCAAATTTCAAATTTCTTGAATTTGTTGAAAATGCATCTAACACGCTCGCTACATTTTATTTAAGGCTCTGCCAAACGAACGTATTTTCAAATAATATTTTTTAAAGAATTATTTATTCTGAATTGTATAAATTTCAAACAAAAAATTATCTGGTTGTCAATCATAAAATCATTCTAAATTGAAAAAATTAAAATCCAGAGGATGCCCCTCTTTGCCCATGGTTACGATTTGTCCATTAATCTCCGGTCAATCGACAAGTTTCAAGAAATCTTTCTGTTTTTCCGAATGTTTCCGGGTGTTTTTAAGCGAAAATAAGATCGACGTTAGAAGAACGTTCACAATTGAGTAATCGTGAATGCATCGTGTGACGGGTTTCGATAAACCAGCCGTATTCTTTGCCCGATAGCCATGCGCGATATTCCACAAGCTCTCGAGAGACTTCTAAAGTCTTTCTTTTTCTCTCTGTTTCTCCTTCTTCCTCTCTCTCTCTCTTTTTCTCTTTCTTCTCGGAAAGCTCTTAATGCGGATCAACGAGCGTAGAAGCAAAATAGCCGTCCTCTTCCAAGCGATGAAATGACCAGTAGGGTAATAACAATCGGAAAATGTAGCGAGCACGGCTCGTTGGTCGCGACTCTGATAACCAGCAATAATTTTCTTCGATCCTCCCGTCGCCCCCTTGTCCACCGCTCTCGCCATCCCGCTCCTCGATGCTCGCTCGATCGCACCGCGGACGCGCTCCCCGGGGATTTCCGGAGAAGAATTCTCGGAAAATCTTGTACGTCCTTATGTGCGCCCGGATAAAAAGAGCGCGCGGACGCGGGAAGGGGCGAGGACGGTGGCTGGGGGCGGGGTTGTGCCCAGGTTCCGAGATAGAAATCCGATTTTCCGTGGACAGATATAATCCCGTGCCGGTGCCGTTTCGCAAACGGTCCGAGTGGGCTTCTCGATCCCGGCATTCCCCATAGAGACGGGGACGAACGGTAAACGGAGGTTGAGAACGACGGGGGGCGGGAGGAAATGGATCGATCGATCGTTCCCGACGTCGGACGGATAATGCGATTACAAATTACGAGTCGTTTAAGAGCGTCAGCGGCAAAACTGACCAATCAGCGATCCATTGTAGCCCGGTCCAATTCGTTCGTGCCTCCCTTGAATGGCAGCCGTGATTCCTGCACCTTCGGCAAAAGGCCCTCGGCGGCAATTTAAAATCGACGTCTGTGCGCTTTTCACGCGATATTTTTCAATCTCCGCGGCACCGGAGCGATTCGCTTGTTTGCGGAGAGCGCGCTTTTTTGCGCCCCTCCGCTGCCGCGCCGCGGACGGGGCGAGCGTTTTTGCGTTTATCCCGCCGCCCGCGGACCGCGACGCGACGCGACGATTCGCCACATAATTCCGCACGCGTCATTCTCATCCAACCGCGTCCGCTACCATTTACCTTTCAAAGGAGACGGGCAGCCTTTTCCCCACGGCGCGATTTAGTGAGAAAGGATCCATCCTGCGAATAGAAAATGTATCTCTCTGCCGCCGTTAGCCACTTAACGAGCTTTGTTTTATCTGTCTACTATTTTGCTTGAAATGATCCTACGGGAATATCATCGTGGTTGGCTCGTTCCGAACAGTATCGGCGCGCTCTGATTCACCGTAGATACACATCAGTTGTCATATCAATGATTCCTACTATTATTAATGCTATTGAAATCTTTGTTATTATTGAGAGTAGTTTCATTGATCGCCTGAAACGCTGTCAATTAATCACACGGGCATGGTAAATAATTAAAGAGGAAGAGTATATATGTACATACATTACAACAGAGGTAGTCAAACTTAGAATCACCAAGATCAGCTTTCTTACCCCATCGCTATCTACTGTTCCCTGTCTCAGCAATCTAGGTTTATATGTGAATAAGCATGTTTATTTTATTTTGTATGTTTGTGTTGAGATTGGGCATAGAACAGCAATAATTAAATTAATTATGGTTACATTGCAATTACAACTGTTGTATTGTGAATTTTACGTTGCCACACGATCGACCGTTTGGCCACCTTTGCATTATGGTAACCGTAGAAATCACATATGAAAGGCTCGTCATTTAAGATTATAATATAATAATATAAGATAATATTAAAATTTTAAGTAAAGCTGAAAACGAAATGACACAGTTTCAGGATAAGTTTCGGTTAATCAAGAAAATAGTCGCCATTAGCTTTAATACGTTTTCCGATCGTTCTTCAAAGATATCTCCTCGACAATCAATGGCATCTCTGGCTACTTTTTTTCAATCAGAGGTCTCGAGGTTCGGCGCCAACTTCTGCGTCAATTTGCGTTTCGGACCGGTGGGACTAATTTCGCGTACGTGTCCGATTAGATATCAGGTCCTTCGTATCTCCGATCCTCCGTCGTCGCGACAGACGCCCCGCGATCGAACGGGCGGTGCACACGTGTGTGTGTGTCCGTGTGTATGGATGCTGTGTGCACTAGCGCTGTCATCCGCGAGCGACTGGCCGGTTTGCCCGATGCTAACGAGACTTCCTGCATCCCCGAGAGACACATTGCGTAGTCGCGCGTACGTGATTCACCCTACAGCGTCTGTTTAACCGGGGCGCAGTCACGCGACATAACTAAGGATATCTCCGTTGAATGGGAATGCCTCAGCTTCTCTTTGGCTAAAGACATCGGACGGGAGTCGTCGATATTTCGCATCCGATCATCGACGGTGATTCCCGACATATTTCTGTTTTTTTGCAGTCAATAAAGCATTCCACCGTAGATTTATAGTATCATTATCGCTGAATTTTGTAGTATTCTGGCACGAGTTTACGCTAATAAAGTTACTGTATTTGCGGGTTTATATAGAAGTATTTATGTGTAAATACATACCGTATATATGTACGTACGTACGTTTCTCCATGATAAAAATAAATTTTGTAAAGTTCGCAACATATACGATAAAGGAAACGAATATCCTTATTTTGATACAAAACTCTAAGAGTTACGAATATTTGTTTTCCATCTCTATTCCACTTGTGAAATACATAGTTTGAATGAAATTCTGAATGCAAATTCCAATCGTAAGTTGGAAATTCGATTGATGACCGATATATTTCTTCGCTGCGATATATATCGTTTATATATATATTGTTTAGATTGGTTCTCATTAGATTGGTTTTATGCCCACAATCAGAAAAGTGCAAATCTATTTTGCACTCTTTGATCGTAAAAATATATATGAATATCTATATTCAAATCTCTGAAACAACATTGCGACTATTTTTAGATACCTATAATACATTACAGAGACGTTTCTATTCTTATCCAATGCACTTGGATGCAACTATTTAGAACGTGAGATAACCGATCTGAAATCGGTACTCATAATAACGCCATTCTTATTTTAAGACCGTCTGAAGTAATGTCAGATGCTAATACAGCTCTGTGATTGGTTTACGACATCTCATACAGTCATACTTAACGGTTTTAAATATTATATAAGAACAGACTATGAATACCGACTTATAAAAACAAATTTAGGAAAATCGAATATAAACTTTTGAGATAGTATTGTTACAAATAAATATATAATCAATATTTTTATAGTCAAAGTATGCAAGTATGCAAGTGTGTATACGAAATCGAGACCATGATTAACACACATACATACAATAATAAATACATTAACATTTAACAGTGGAATGTATATAAAAATTGTATTTATGAATTAATTGGCTAGAAAAGTCTGCTATTATAAAAGTATTATTTATCGAACCGCCAAATCTCGATATATCTTTACATCGCAATAAAATTTTCTGATATACACATAATATGAAAATCAAATAAAAATTGTTTAAAAAGGACTTTGCGATGTAAAGATGTATATTGCGTCAGAAAGTGTATCGTGTGCATCGTGTCAAGCAACGCGGCTCGTCAAAGATTGACCTACGCGGGGAACATCGATAGTATCGGGAGCAACACCGAGTTTTCATGAATAGATATTAAGGTAAAACACAGATAGGGAAACGTCGAGCCGACCTAACTATGGAGATTCCCCGAAATATCGATGTCCGATGATCATTCCTATTCTGCTCTGTAACGGTCAGGTGTACATAGTCGGCCACACACCACCGGGGGTGGACGACCACGAAAGCGGCGCCGCGGCGCTCAACGAGAGGCACAACACGAAGTATCTGCAGGTAGTGCGGCTCTACTCGGACATCATCCGGGGACAGTTCTTCGGCCACTGGCATTCGGATACATTCCGCGTGATATACAGCGACACAGGTATTGTTACGTACAGCAAATTGTCAAGACCTATTTACGAACGAGAGTAGCGTGCCACGTGATCCTGCATACATATGTCTCTGTAGAACAATATTTCCGTATTTTTCTCGAATGTGGCAATTTCCTGGCACGACACAAATCGTGCGACTATTTATCTTACTCTCTTGTCTCGCACACGTCAGTTTATGATGAGGCAACCCTCGATACCGATTTTCTCTTTCAAAGGTGTTTGTCGGACTGTCCATTTCCCTTTGATAGTCGCAGAAAGAGGGGATGGATCAATTCCTCGTGTAAAGACAAATTATTTATCAATTCTCATCGCTCCTTTACACCCGGCTGGTCTAGATGAGACATGACCGCACCATTATCGCTTTATCAGCCGGCGCTTTGACCTTAATTTTATTAATACTCGCAGCGCGCGATTAATTATTCGGTGAAACGATACTCGTATTGTACAGGTCTGCCCGTATCCTGGATAATGATGGCTCCCAGCGTAACACCGAGCACCGTCGGCGGGCCCAACAACCCGGGTTTGCGACTCTACAAGTTCGAAACTAACACCGGACAGGTACGTGGTGTGGCGGGCGCGTATACATTCTCGATAATATCGCGGCGCTCCCCGTAACGGGAACGCTCTATTTGCGCGACGTACCGATTTCAAAAGGGACGCAGAAATGTAGGACCCGTGTATGTGTACGTGTTGCACGCTGCGCAGATTCTGGATTACACGCAGTACTATCTTAATCTGCCCGAAGCGAATTCAAACGGCAAAGCGAACTGGGTAGTCGAGTACTCGCTGCTCGACTATTATGAGCTGCAGGAGATATCGGCGATCACTCTTCACGATCTGGCGGACCGGTTTACGCAGTCGAACGATTATGCCTTCGTCAGGTATGTGTGCGATGAAATGGATCGATCGATCCGCTTGCGTAATTTAGCCCTAAAAGCGTAACAGCGTATCCCGCTAATTACTGGCCTCGATTACGCCCTAAGCCGCGTGTCTCGTGTCTCCGATACGTTTTTTCCTCCCCCTTAGCTAATCAACGGGTACAACTTGGACGTAAAACAAATAGTGATCGTCTTAAAATAGTTTGTATCGCGGCGCTAATCGCGATCCTTACGAAAAGAATCGACCCAGGGATCGTGTTTGTCTCGCTATCGTCTATCGTTCATTATCATTACATAGCACGTTTCACGTAAATGTCGGTCGAAATATCCCAATGGGTGTTTAATGTCGGCGTGAGGGACGCGCTAAGCGTCGACGGTCGCGTGAGATATCGATGCCCCACCGGTTGAGGATTAATAATTCCTACGTCTCTCCATGAGCCGGCAATTATATCTCACGGTAATACCTGACCCTGGCCCGCGACATTGTGATAACTGTCCACCCCCTTTTCGAGACGCGCGCGCCATTACGATGCTAATAACAGTCCTGATACCCGACCACTCCCGCGTTTCTCCTAATGCACAAGCTCGGTCTCCGGTCTGTGTATATTATCCTACCCCGCACACCCCCGCGCACGCTTCGCGGCGTGTATGTGTGTGTGTGTGTATGTTCTATGTCCCGCAGGTATTACGCGGCCAACACGGTCTCGTTGCCGCGCGAGGTGGAGCAAATCTGGGGCTGCGGCGGTCCTCTCAACGGAGTCTGTGCGCTGCATCATTACTGCACTGTGACGAGGCTAAACCCCGAGTCCTACAGGTACGCCGCGCTTTAAATAAGCGACTCATGAAAATGACCAAGTGTTTCGAACATTTCAAGGAATTATTTAGAAGATATTTTAGAAATATTATTTGTGTCCTTTCAACAAACTTGTATTCTTCTTCGAATAGTAATAAATTACGAAAATTTATTTTCTCTATGTCAGTTCTCCAATTTCTCCATCTTTTTATATTACAAAAACTTTTATGAAATGCTTCAAATGCACTCGATTAATTTCGTGAGTAACTGTAATTGCGAGTTTCGTGAGCATAGGGGCTGTGATAGAATGTATTTAATCTACCACATATTTTAGATGTAAGTAAAAACGATCTCAAACTGGATCGATCGCGCAGTATACGCCGAGAAAATTGTATTATCACGAAAATATATTCGTGATATCGACAAGCTTATTTCACGAGAAAGATATTGAATTTCTCTTGCGAAATAAAATTGAGAGTTCTTTTTTAGAATCTTCGTTGACGGGAACATTTCATTTTCAAGTGAACCAATCTTGACCCTATCTTTCTTTTGATATGCACTTTCTTGGTTAATATTAATAGCTAATTAAACTCAATATTTTGATAATAAATTATCGTATATCTTCTAAAGGGGAAAATTTAATTCGGTCGCTTTCTACTATTCCGAAAATGTAACAGGATTCAATCATCCAGATGACGCCTACGCTCATGAAACTTGGAATCCATTGAGAGTATAGTAGGCTCTCGATGTTCGTCGTTAATTGGTTACGTATACGTGAAGCGAATACCGATTACATCGGAGTACTCTAAACACATCGCGCGCATTATGCATGTCATGTAATATTACGGGAGAAAAGCGAAGAAAGTTTAGAACATTTTGACAATGAAACCTCTTCACTTCTAATTAATTATGCAATATTTATGAAGTCTAATAGTACTTTTTTAATAATTACAAACTTAAACAAAGAAAATTGACGATAAGCTGTAAAGTTGATAATTTGTCATTTGTTAGAATATTTAAAAAGTTCTATTGGCACAAAATGTGTAGAGGCATATTAAGGCAAATTATATAAACTTTCCTTACATATTACACACAGTAAAAAATCGTGCGTCCATATGTTAAAATTTTCTTGTGTTATCAAGATTTGATTATTTCAATGTAAAATTAACATACAACAGATATGTTATTATTTTCATAACATTTTCACGTGATACGTTTATGTTAACGTAATAACTTAACTTTTTATGTATGTCATTTAGAAATTAAATATTATTTTGAGTTCTTTTAATACAATTATTTCAAAAAATCAACATGTCTTAAAGTTATTTTAACATAAACAAAGTAAATCTTCAAATAATTGTAAAGTTTGACATACAAAATAATCAAATTTACTCAAATCAAATGTTTCTATTACATATAATTTAAATTAAAATTATTAATATATCATGTGTTAATATAATTGTTGAATTATTTTGTATGTTATTATTACATCATACTTAAAGTTAAAAGAACAAACACAAATGTAAAGTATAGTGTAAATTAATTAATATTTCTAGTTTGTCAAAAAATAACACACAATAAATGAGTTATTTTAACTTAAAATTTAGAGTGGACTTTCTGGGACATGTGAAAAATGTTACAATTAACATTTTATATTTTACTGTGCACTTACTAGCAAACAGTATGCTTTTCTATTCCCCGAAGTATATTAAAAGCCTGACATATTAAAACAGCGGAGGAGATAAAGGTTCAACCCCGAAAGAGTTGTCTCGACCATTTGAAATTTCAAAGTGGGACAAGAGTCAGTAATACACATAACGGGCTAGATAAATGTCGGCACGAAGATGGATAAATGGAAAGACGGATAGAGAGGGATTACTGCACTTTTCAATATTCGCAAAGCGGCGCGAGACGTTTTCGTAAATTAAGCACCGTGAAAGCTCCCGTAGTTTGAAAGCGTCATGTAATCTTGCAAAGTCTCGGAAGAGTCTCAAAGAATCCGAAGATTTCAGAGAATTCTCGGCGAGGTGGCTTTAGCGCGGTAATGTTTCGAAGTTGGGAGCAATTTCGTATTAGCCAGTAATGCTGTAACACTTTACGACTGACTGCTCGTGCAAAAATAATAGGAACATACGCGCCAGACAGATTTTTAAAGAAACTTCGCGCGAATCTGCTCTAACGTACACTCGAAGCGAGGAACATGTATTATGCATCCGGCAAAACGGCGAAGGAGAAATATATTATTGATAGAATAAGAAATGTCTTTTTTTTTTTTCTCCCGAGTCGACCTCGATTTGACGTATCGCGCGAGAAGATAACAGCAACGTAAACGACGGGTGATTGATGTATGCTCCGAGTCGCCAGTTTGTCCCAGTCAGTTTGTCCCAGTTTGGAATTTTCGGTGATCGCTCGGTCCTCGCAAGATTCGACGGCGAAGCGAAACTTGGACTCTATCGACTGTATAAACGCGTGCATTCGAGAGAACAAAAAGAATTTAGCGGAAGAATCGCGACAAAAGGATAGGAAAAATAACGTCGTTAATGTTAATGTTATTTTTCGTATTCTTTTATCGCAACCATTATTTTAATTTAGGACAGACTGGAGCAAGCTCGAATGATAATTACGGAAAGAATGTGAGGTCGACTATTTTACATTTTTATACTAATTACTGTAAAAAATTTCTAACAATTTAACCTAAATTGACGTTTTTTTACTCAAAATTACCTCGACAAAACTTTTTTACGTTATTCATCACGAAAGATATCCTGTATGTGCATGTATGTTACGCTCACAGGGAGTGCTATTCGTCCTACGCTTATGCCCTGGCGTCCACGGGACACTCCACCGTACGTCTCTACTTCGCGTTGCATCTGCTGGTCCTGCTGATTTGCGCCGAAGTTCTGAACGACCGGTAGGATGAGCGAGACGAGAGGACCCCCGATAGCGCGGGCTACGCCCCGCGTCGGCCCTCCACGATGCGACGGTCCGCGTCTTTTCTCCGGCAGAATCCGATCGGGATGCACCATCGATCGGCCACGGATCGGATCGGTCTAGGAGCGGTCCACGAGTTAAGGCGAACGCGTCTAGCGATACGGCGTTACGCCGCCCGGTGTGTCATCTACTTTGTCTATGTCTCTGTCGTGTCTCCGTCTTCTCCTTGTCGCGCCACCGAAATTGTTCAGTCGCGCTCTCGTTCCGTCGTGTTTGGTGTTGCGTGTGTTCGTCCGCGTGTACGTACGCGTTTTCAAGTGAGGCTGTAAAATCCGAATTCCGGATGGGATGTTCAACGGATATCCAGAATGCTCGGACGCCGCCGCAATTCAGCTTTGAAATTGATTGTGAGATATCCGAATAATTCGGGTAATACGATTATTCGAATAATTCCAGTAATTTGGACAATTCGGATAAGTCGGATAATTTGAGTAATTTGGATAATTCATATACTGAAATAATTCAAATAATGTTTGAATACGATAAACAACAATTGATGGCTTTCTCCCTCGCCTCCCCCTCCCCTCTCTCTCTCTCTCTCAATCTTTTTCAAGCAAATATAGATTCTAAATTTGTCCAAGAATCTATTACTAAAACTAATCAAGAGATTTAAGGCGATTGAAAAATTTAACTGATGAATTCTTACAATCAGTATATGATTATTTGTGAATAAATAGTACTTATAAAATTTCATAATCGGACGCTTTTCAAGTATCCAGATACTTTGAATCAGAAATCTCGTATTCGTATTTATCCGAAATATCCGAATGATGAGGGGAAGATTGGATTTACTTGGCTAAGTCGGCAAACTTGCTACTAATTCTTCCTTATTTTATATATCAATAATAAATTAATAAGTAGAAGTTATTTTGAGAAAGATTAGTTTTCAATTTCCATGTAAACTGACTGTTAATTGAATTATTAAGACTTTTCTTACTTTTTCTTATCGGTTTTATATGATGATATGGATTTACAAATTATTAGTATTGACATTTTCCTTAACGGTTTTACATCCTTAGGTAATTTTATATCAGAGTATATAATAAAATTTTGCACGCAGAGTGTGCAAAAAAGTTACCATTCATGAAGAAGATTAATTTTTAAATTTCCTCTATCTATATTAAATCTTTCGTACTTTTTACGCAATCTGTATATCTATCTATATGTCCTTGCAAGGAAACACCAAGAATTATGAGCAATATGTCAATGTAACCAATTCGAGATGCAGTCTTCCTTACAATACCTGAACAATTATCCAAATATTTACAGTCTTAAGTTGCGAGTTACTCGCGTGGAAGTAACTTGCCGCGTTTCTTCGGCGCGGCTGCGGCTGTCGTTGCAGAAAAAAAGAAAGAAAAGCAAAGAAAAACCAAGAAAAGAAAATAGGGATCGCGTCGAAACCATTCCTTTCGTCTTCGTCCGCAAGTTTCGCGAGCTCTCGAGCGTAAACCACCGATCGACGTAGCGTCCCGCCCAGCGCGGCGATCCGAACGTTTCGCGGTCGCGAACGATACGGGGGTTGCAACGACCGCCTTTAACCCTATCGGTGGTAAGGCGCGAGCCGCCGCGCGAGGGTTGCGTAAAAACGGGATCGAAAGGGTCGAGGGGAAACCCCCCTCCTCCCCCTTCCCCCCTTATAGTCGTGCCGCATTCTCGGATAAGTACCGGCGTCCCCGCGGCGTGCTTATATTCAAATGTAATTAAAGTTTTACACGGGGGACTTTTACGCCGCTTCGTAATCCAATGTCAAAACTCCGGAACACCGCCCTGGAAAACGCTCCGAGCAAAGTCGACGACTCGAGAAGGAGGCTGCGTCGAAGCTCTCATAGCTTAAAGATTATATTCGTACTACCATTTCGCGATTGTCGGAACGATGCAGTATTTCTTAATAAAGGACTCATGGATTTGTAACGGGCCGTTCTGTTATTTACCCCGCCATTCACCATTCCTCCCCGTTGATCCACTTCCCATTATATCATAAATTTATCTTGACCGCGTTTCTCCACATCGCGACACGTAAAAGCAGTATGTTCTTAACTCGCTGTATGTAAATAACAAAAGGTAACCAATTTGAAAGCGTTTCTGACGTGGGAAGTCATTAAAGGCTAGATATTCCTCCTGACTGAGAAGTTATTTCTCGCAATACTAACATAAATATAAAAAGAAGAAACGTCGGAGTAAAAAAACGTAAAATTTTTCTGCGCACCAATAACCGCGTTAGGCTCGGATTAGTTCATTTTTCCCTTCAAAGCGATGGATATTTCCGCGCTGCGAATATGATCGCGTTAAAAGATTATTACCGCGAGAGATTTTACGGGTCGATTTGAAAACAGCATTCTCCGCCATTAAAAAAGTCATTAACAATTACGAGGACAGAATCCGCGGAACGAGCGCGGGCTTTTAAAAAGCAATTACGCTCCCAGATATTATTTCTCATGGATACGGCTGAACGCAGACTGCCGTAGACTCTCGGTCCCGGCTCGTTTTCAGACTCCGATGAGCAGTTACCAGAATTCAGAATTTACTCGTATAACGAGATATAGCGGGGGAGAGGTCTCAATTAATTCCGCGGCCGCTACAGTTAGCAGGCTAACCCAACTTCTCTCTAAACGAGCTCCGGGCTCTCCGTGCACGTGGTGACAGCAAATATGAAGATAAGTCGTTCATTAACACGAGGGGAACATTTAGCGGAAAATGTGAGAATTTTGTTGGCGTAATGAGAGCCCGGTTTTCCCGGCGACAAGCCGTTTGCCAGCGAGGGGCAGCGAGGGATTGGAGGAGCTGAACGAAGATATTCAGGATATTCTGGCTGGTCGGCGCACAGGTCCCTCACGGTCTCGCCGATTATACCCCCGCGGTAAGTACGGCCCGAACCCCGAACTATGCGCAAACGTATGTGCGTGCGCCGTTAATTACGTAAGTTAACAAACGTGTAGCACGTGCGGTCGAGCGCTCGCGCACATGCGTTACGCATTCATACGGATACCATCCGTGTAACATACGTACCCCCGTATCCATATCGCGCGGGGTGGTATTTGCGCGCGCGCGCACGCCGAAAGGGTAAGGCGCGTACTCTCGGGAGGTATTGCGCGAATTCATCGCTCATCGCGGAGAATTGCGGTATCGCGAACATCAAGGAATCTCACCAATCGTACGTTCGTGTGCGGTTCGCGTTGTGTATGCGTATGTATACGCACACCGCATCACGTACGTGATGGCGCCTGGCGGTGCTCGCCGCGGGTTTTGCATACGCACGCGGCTGTGTGCCGCGAGGCGCCTCGAAGCTGGCAAACACGGTTATAATGTGTGTTTGTATTGACATAAATCTTTCGCCCACTTTCCGTACACGAGCCGTACACGGTGAAATTACCGAGCGCATCTGGAGCCACAACGATCCCGTCGATACATCGGCATACTGCCGATGTTGAAACGCACGCGGTGTCCAAAAAATGCTTTCCCAAATTTATACGATCTTGCGTCATACGTTATCGAATTTATCTGCACAGCTACTAATACGTATAGATAAAAACATATGTTATTTTGTTCAGTATGATAATCTAAAATAATTTAAATTACTCTAAAATAGTTATATGTAAAACATCAGATTGCTTTTACTTTTTAATAGAATATTGTGTATATATATACAGGGTGTCCCATGACTCGAGGTCCATACATTAGGGGCGTGTTATTGAAGTCATTTAAAGTTGAAATTGTTTAATAAACATATGTCCGTAAATGCTTCCTAACAGAACTACAACCATTGAAAGTTGATGTGAATATTTGAAAAAGGAAAAAAAAAGACATTTAATTTTAACTTGTTTATTTACAAAATGTATTATAAATTCTGTTCAAAATTACCTACTGCAGATTTAATACAAAGTCTTGTCCTGCGTAAAAGTGATCTAATAGCTCGCTCCATCATGCCAGGAGAATTTCTTATTAATTAATAAGACAATTATTAATAGACATATTAATAGACAAGAAGACAAAATAAGACAATAATAAGACAAAAATTAATAAAACAATGCCAGACTGACAGAAAATGTTTCAAATACTCACATCAACTTTCAATGGTTGTAGTTCTGTTAGGAAGCATTTACGGACATATGTTTATTAAACAATTTCAACTTTAAATGACTTCAATAACACGTCCCTAATGTATGGACCTCGAGTCATGGGACACCCTGTATATATTATTTTTAAAAGGAAATAATTTGACAATGTTATTAATTTTATCATTTCCAAAGTTATTTTTTTTCAACGGCAAAGCTTTAAATGCAAAAATTTTTATATAATTCTAAATGTCCAGCTATGTGGACGTTCAAAAGCTATAGAATCTGAATCACAGAATTTACATGTTTATTTTTCCATGAAAAAGGTTATCTTCTTTTCAGATGCATTTATAAGTATACTAGAATATTATTACAAACATTTTGTATAATATCACGATATTATTTCAGATAGATTGAATATGAAATGTAACCTTTTTACATATATTTTGAACTGTCAGAAATTGACGACTGACATCAATCGCAATAACCGCTGCGTCGTAAACAACATTGTTGACACATCAAAGTTGCATCATCGATATGCATCCTTAATCGTGATGCATCGCGGTTCAAGTCACGCGAGTCGCCCTTTCGCCCTCTCGATTCCACCGGACAGCGGAATCCTTTTATACGGGGTAGTTTGACTCTTTACTTAATTCTTCTAATTCGGAGGCTGGGGAGTCCGTGACCCGTCCTTGATTCCCGGCCATTTCCATATTTCTTCCGTCCCGCTGCTCCCTTTGGGAGTGCGCAGGGAGTTACGCCGCGCCGGCGGCGGAAAAGTATTGTCGTAGTTAAGGCGGCCGCTCGCGGCATACAAATAACGTAGTTTTCATAGCGCCACGGCGTTCCAGCGTTGCTAACAATGAATGAAATGCCGACGTCGTTATCATCCGCGCTCGGCCGGATAAATAAATACGACGGTGCCCCCCGACGGAGGGAAAGAGAGAGAGAGAGAGAGAGACGGAGAGAGGAAGACGGGACGGAGGAGCGATTTTTATTAGAGATACGTTCTACGAGCAAAACGGCCGCGCGCACGTGCACACCGATATCGTCGAGATTATGGCTCCAGATTTATCGCGTGCCTATAAATTCCAAAATATATCCGGTCATGAAAAAACGATAATTTCGCGGAGGGAGAATTCCAAATTGCCGATGGATCGGAATCGCGGAATTCTTTATCACTTGCAGATGTATGTACACGCGTGCGATCGTGATTGATTCATGGATATTCTGCCGGCGGTGTCGACGAAGCCGCGAGATTAATCGGGCACGGGAGAGTATCCGGCGTTAAATATTGGATTAGCGCGCCATTCATTCCCTCGTCCAATCATTAATTATTGAACAAAAGCAAAAGACTTCCGCGGTAATTAATGCCCACAATAGAGGTGTAGCGGCGCCACGTTAAAATGGCAACGATGACCAATCGACGTGGGATATAACGAGCATCGGATGCGAGAGCGAGACAGCTCGACGGTTCAAACGTCACGGCAAACGTTGCATCGACTCCACGCAACACGTGCAATCTCGTGTGCGTGTTATGCCGCGCCGGGGCAAAAACGGATATTTCCAGCCCAACTAGTCGAGTACTGCCGCTGCGATGCGCGTTGCTACACACAGCCACACAGCGGCATTTCCGGCCGACGCCGCTCGTCGCGGCGCGCCGGGTGGAGTGCGCGAGCAGTCATTCGGCTGGGGAACGTCATTGAACCTTGTCAGCGGAGGCACGGAGCTATCAAAGCTACGCAAAACAGGAACATGGCGACGACGTTGTGTTCCGTGTAACGCCGGTCAGCGGCTTTTAAACCTGAACTGTCGCGCTCGGAATCCATTTAATTACCAACGAGCACGCACGCGCCTATGTTTCTCTTTCCGAATAAGATAAACTCATGTGTTTTTCTAAACAAGATGAGTTTCAAATAAAAAATTCCCTTAACGTTACACTGAGAGAAAACGAAATGGTTCTGGCAACTATAATTTGGCAACTCTGAAATTTAAGTAGTTGCAACTAGTTTTACGAAGTAATAGGAACTAAAGTAGTACTGAATACTATAAAAATATAGTCACACTAACTACATTTGTGAACTATTAATTGATAGTGAAATAGCGACTCAACTATAATTACACAGTTATATAGACTTCATACAAGTAAGATATTATGACAACAACATTTTTCCAGTTTAGACAAATATTTAGACAAATATGTAGTTTATCCAACGATTTACTATAAATGGTTAATATTACTATGTTTTCTTAGTTCATATAACTTATTTGTTGTTGTTACCGCAACTTTATAGCACATAGTTGAGGCGCTATTTGTCCACAAATTTCTAGTTGCTGATACGACTTTTTTCTCTGAGTGTACTTTTCCACTAAAGTTTACGTTTATTCGGGATTAACTGAAGAATATACGGTGTTGTGGTCTAACTTTTCCTTTTGAAACCTGATCCACCATAAATTCCTTATTTCCAATTATTAATTCGAAAATTGCAAGTTAATATCTTTATTGGGGAAATATCTGTTTTAAGAAACTTTTCTCTTGATACGTTCAATGTACTCAGCATATCAGTAAGAATTTTATATTTTGAAAGTCAATATTTTGTAAGTAGCTTTAGTATAAATACAAATCATCTTATTTATATGCGAATTATGTTAAATCCTGTATTTATTTATGTTAAGTAAGTTTACTTCAGCATTGCGCCTTATGGTAATCATGACTGTTTATGCTAAATAGGTTTATCTTGCTACACTATGAGACACTGCGTCTTTAGAATAATACTAAATGTTCTATTTGAACCCCATGTGAGACATGACAAATGTGGGCTTGGGTTTCAAAATGTTAATAGCATTAAACACTAACAAGTTGTTTCAGTTGTAATCTCGTTCGGAAACGCGGAACGTTTCGCCTAAATAAGACCTTCGTTTTCCTGGGAAACTGAAAGTCTATCCCCTTTGCGTCCGCTCTTCTGCGTGTGATACGCACGCAACCGCCTTATCAACGCGATATAAGCATCGATGGCGACGAGGAAGGTGTGGGAGGACGGCAGGAAGGACGGTGGACCAAATTTAATTTAAAACTTGAATTCCGCCGTAAGATTACAGGGACCGGGGACGGGAGTAAGACCGGTAATTAATTTGCGAGGATTACTTACCGGTAACTTGGCAAAAGTTCGCGGACCACACCGCGGGATCCCCCGGTCACCACCGGGACGGACGGGTCTGTCTATAGGCAAACTCATTATAACGGAATCTCCAATAATCTCGGGACGTCATTCGACGTCGGGTGCTGGCCGGCAACACGGCGAGTTATCGTGTTAACGCCCGGTATATACGGGCTATCGACCGTCGCTTGGTTGTAGGGTATAAAGTAGCATCTAGTATCTCGGCGAAGCCGTGTATTACATACGCACGTACAGAGCGCGTCATCCCCCCCCCCTCCACCCCCTCCCCCCGCGCACCCCTTACATCGCGCCGGTGCCGTGCGTACGCGCGTTAACGCTATACCCCCCGGCCGCCGACACGCGACGGCCGATCGTTCTTCCTCTTTTCGAGTAGACAGCTTTATGATCGGCCTTTGTTATCCCCGTCGCATTTTATAGAAGCGCGAAGAATGATATCGGGGTGCGCGCGGCTACATGTAGCGGCTGTAATTGCCATCACGCCTCCGCGCCGGCCGAAGTCGGAACAGGGATCTCGCATTTACATTTCGATGGATACAGGACGATGGGGTTGTAAACCTGGAGAGAATTACTTTCGTGTTTTCATCACCCCCAGCAGCGGGGCAGATGTCGGACCCCCTTTGTTAGTGAAACGAAGTTACGTGTCATATGTTGAATAATAAGCGCTCCTGACGGTACCGAATCCACCCTTAACGGCATCGAGGTACTTTTTGTAAATTGTAAATATGAAGAGGGAGGATATACAATACCCGCTCTATGAAACTACTGTCTCGTGATATTCAATTTTTTTTTTCTTAACTGCTGACAGTTTATCAAAAAATCATTTCTATCCCCGCGACGGGGATTACACTTTATCAAATAATTATATCACTTTTCCGTTTTTTTATTTTTATTCTTGATATTATTGAAAATCTTTTGACGTATTCGGCTGCAAAATTCGCGGGGTATAATTAATAGCTTAGTGATTAATTATCATACGGTTTTTCTCAGTGTCTCAAGGCGTTGTACCAACACAAGCACACGTTTTACTTCGCGGTCTGCAAAAAAGCCGCGCACCGGCTTACGGCGTATCCGCTATAATGCGTTAATTAACTCGGCTTAAAGCCCTCCTAGCGCCTTTACGTTATCCTATAAAAGCCAATGTGCACGGTTCACTCTTGATGACCGTCCCGGATGAATCATCCGAAGCGAAAGAGGCGTGAATTACTTAACCGTGTATATCCACAAAGATAATTCACGTTGAATAATGAAAAAGATGAGAAGTAAAGATCTCTATTTCTCGTTCACATTGCAAATGACTATCCAGTATGGTGTTGCGTTGCAACCCATAAATCTCTCGCAAAAATATTTCCCTCTCTCGCGTTACAATAAATAACGTTATAAACAAATGTAACATGACGGAGAATGCGTATGCATACGAGAGAGTCAATCGCTCAGCCGCGATTGACATTCTTTCCTGTCGAAGGAACGGATTTATCAGTCCTTGCCGCACGCCTGTCATACCACGCCGAGCCATGTGGAACGATACTACTGCGCGCAAATACATATGTATATGCGCAACGCAATTATAATGTAGCAACGCGGTTGCGGTTAAACAGGAATTTCGCATTTGTGTCTCGCGAATTTACGAGCCCGGGGCGAGTACGGCAGCGGACTACCACCTTTTTGTGGACGGTCTCGGATGGCCATACTGGGAACCGCTCCGGTTACCAATGATAACCAAAAAGTATTACGATCGATCCCCGTTGCTCCGGGTAAGAGACGCGTCGTCGTTGTCGTCACCGTCGTCTTGCAACGAGAATCCAAGGCTTCGGCGTTTTCAATATCTCCGATAGGTTCCTTCGTACAAAGTAACTCTACACCGCCTCCGTTGCGCCTTTAGTATGGAGATAGATATCGGAAGACGCGTCGCGCGGTCTTTATGCGGCGCTCGCAATATGGCTTCGGATTCCTGAAAAATTTTCGCCACAATGCACCCTGCTGCTGCGAGACAACAGAATAAGAGTGCGCGCGCGTCAGCTCTTAGTATCATTTTCATGAGACTCAATGTCGTTACATTCTGCGCCTGGTAAATAGAAAGACGTAAAATCACAGCATATTCTAAAACGATATCATAACGTTGCATATTTCCACGAGCAAATCTCCTTCAACATTATTAACTACTATTATACAGTTATGTGCAAAATAATAGTACCGCACAGAAATATTTCAAATATTTGAAATATGTATATATTATTTTATATGGCCACAAAAGTCAGAATTTAATCTTACAAATAGATACCCAGACAACACGCTTGTCAGAATGAAAACTTTAAGAGAACTTTTTCAAGAAAACGTTTAGATATCTCAGAAATGATGTAAAAAAAATGGTATCTAATAATCATCATTTATCAGAGACATCTACAACGAGAGCTATTTGAGATATCTCATTTGAGACATTTCTTGAAAACGTTATCTTTATGATATCATGCTAAATGATATCAGTTTGAACTCTCATGAAAGATATCTTTCTGATATTCTAGGACTGCCGCTAGGTGGTGTCGTT
>NJRQ01000035.1:900394-912568 GCA_003063805.1 Aphaenogaster ashmeadi | reverse complement strand
AAATTTATATATTGACATATATTTTTAGATCTCTTTTACACATCATAAATAACAACTCTATATGTTGACAAACTTTGAATATCTTAAAGACGGCCGATTTGAAAAATCCTTTAGACATCATTTTCATGATATCTTTCTGCTCTCAAAAAACGGCGCATTAGATAACATTCTGACATCTTTATGTAATCGTTTAAAAGTCTCTCTCTCTCTCTCTCTCTCTCTCTCTCTCTTTAAGTTATCAGATACAGCCAAAACAGTTAAGTATGGTGGAGGAAACATAAAAATTTGGGATGGTTTTTTAAGCCGGTGCCATTATTTCGCACATATGTAATTACATATATAATTTATTAAGCTAAATTAATCGTAAGATTTTAAATGTAAAAAAGAAAAAAATACGAAGATTTTTATTTAAAAGCAATTTTACTACAGTTAGAGTTTAAGTCACTGCAAAGAATCGAAAAATAAATTAAATTTAAACTTTAAAAAAATTGCAGAAAAGTGTGAGCATTTTTGCGTTTTAATATTAAAAAAGGGACAGTTAAAGTTTAGATTCATTTAAATTAAACTGTTGACACACAATAAGATACAAACAATCCTAAGTCTTACTTACAATTAGTTAATGCTTTGAAACTCTATCTATCATTTGAGGTATTTTCTTAATTGATTTTAACTGTCGCTCTTTGAAAGAGTGCGCGTGTATCAATAACGCTTCCGGCGAGAGATTGGCTCGCGTTTTAAATTAGTTTCGTCTGTCTCTCCCCCGAGCTTTCTCATCTCAAGGAGGGTCAACGATGCGGAGCAGCGCGATGCGACGCAACGATTCCGTCAGTATCGTTTCTTATTTTAATCACGATAATGGCGATTGCCTCCAACCATCCGCGCGAATGCCTCCCAGAACCCCAAGGTGGAGATCGTCAAAACTTTTCCGGCAAACGAGTAAATTCCACGTCGTCGCCATTCACACAAATGCAGACGGCTATAGAAATGCTGATTCTAAAAAGATATTAATTACTGATTAGACAGTGTTAAAGTGGCATGTTAGTCGTTAAAAAACAACTTTATAAGCGTCTTTATAAACCGGTTCTTTCAATGTGCTCGACAAGTACGATAGAATAGTTTAACAAAAACATTTTCTTTCTTAAACTCATGAAAGAAAAAGTATTCGTTTTTTGTAGTTTTTCTTATATCGAATACAATGCCGGCTTTCAAAATGTTTCCTTACATTACAATTTTGAGAGATTTAAGCTTAAAATTGTAAAAAGGAATACTCTGAATACTTTAACGTACTTTATCATGTCATAGCTATGATATATGACGTATTGGAAAAATGTTCATCCATTCAAAATTAGGTGTATTGTTAAAAGGGACTTCAGTTTCCTTACAACAAATTTGCTAAGAAGATTAAGGTTCATAAAATCTTTATGATTAAATAACGGATCTATATTATTTTATGAAAAAGTTGTAAATTATTTGTGTATCACGAATTATTGAGCATTTCTCAATTGTTTAAACAAGGATTTTTCACACACAAGTCGCAGAATATTCATATAAAAATTAAAATCCAAGATAGCAAAATCAATATAGAGAATGTTAAAATAAAAAAATTTTTGTATTTAAAAAAAAATTTATAATATAAGGATTTCTTCAGAGAGATATGACTACAATTACGATGTTAAAAATGAATGTGGTGTATTCAATGTTCGATAGATTGCCTGATCTTTAATGGCTTAATCTATAATCTTCTTGTGAAATAATAGAATATATGATCCGTTTTATGATCATGAAAATATTATTAATCCTAATCTTTGTTATTAATTCCTTTTGTAAGCTGATTATTCCATTATTTAATTTTGGATGGTATTATATATTGTAACTAGTATTATGGTAAATTTCAATTAATTTACAGATTACTCAATTTTGTACATATAATATAACATTTATGAGATTAAAATTGTGATCATAAAAAATTATAACGAATAATAATGTTTTTAGTTTGGATTTTTTATAGAAGTATGTAATGACTGCAGAATGTTGAGTTGATGAATCGATGAAAAGCACTTATTTTAATTACACAATTCAAAAAACCTAATATATTAACATTAAAAATAGAAAGATCTTCAAAAAGCTTCTCTAGAAAATTTAACAGATTCAAAATCAAAAATGAAGATGAAAATTCAGCATTTGCAGCTGATAAATTTTATCGAAAGACTTGACAGTCCTAACTGTATCGAAATAATTGTGCGCAACAATGTGCGAACGCAATGAGTTATAAACGCGTCGTACGATATCGATCAGCAGACTCCTTAAATTGTTTATCACACTACATGACGATATACCACATTCACGCATATCGCGATGGTAATTTCAAGCTAACCGATTTGTGACTGTCGTATTATGCGACATGCTCGCCTGAAGGGGCTTTCAATAATTTCAATTGGCACTTACACAAATCATCGCGTATGCTGTGCGCAAAATTGATCCTTGGTGGAGACTTTGATAGAAATGCACAATTCACTTATATTAAACCAGTCTAGACTCGTTTAACATGAATAGATCACACAATTTTTTAAACGAATTAAACATGGAAAAATAAAAAACTATCAAATATAACATTTATATAAATGTATTTTTAAATAATAAATAATTATAATGAAGTATATATTTAATAATTGTTTAAGAAAGATGGTATTTCGTGAATTATTTTGATTTTAATATATATTATAGACGATGAAATCCTGAATTATCTAATACTTTGAAATATGTGGGGAGAGAATACTTTTGATTTCTGAGGTATAATATTTTAAAATTTTATTAAATTTTAAATGAGAGAATGAATTCAGTAATCCTCTCTTAAAAATGAATTAAAAAACAGAACATAGAGATTCCTTTATTATAACGTTAATGTGAAAGTTATGTAGTTTTTTCCAAAAATACATATACTTTGCTAAAAGCAATTAAGTATCTATGATTTACTACATATACCTGTTGATTCGAATATTTTGCCAATCTTGATTATCAATAAACAAATTTGTATTCTATAGCATTTTACTTCTAGATATTTAATTAAAAAGGTATAGAATTACAATTTTACACACACATACATATATCAAATGTATTTGATAAGAGTAATAAATTATAAAAAATGTTATATCAAATACAGGGTGTTGAAAAAAAAGGGTAAAATATTTTAAGGGGATTTAGTATGCCCAAAAACAAGTCGAAAAGTCTTAATAAACATGGGTCCGCAAATGAGCCGTTTTTGAGATATTTTTATTATTTTGTTTTTGATATTTTTATTTTTATTCTTTTTATATTTTTACTTTTTATTATTTTTATAATTTTTATTTTATGCTTTAAATTTTTATTTTTATTATAATTTCTTTTTTGCGGAGATGCAGGATCTGCATAAACATGGAAGGAGGTCATTTTGAGCATCTTCTCTAATAAAATAAGGTAAAACACCAGCTGTTATTTTTTGCATAAATTATAATAAAAATTAAAATTAAAATTAAAATTAAACAAAATAAAAATTATAAAAATAATAAAAAATTAAAATTAAAATATCTGAAAAACGGCTCATTTGCGGACCTATGTTTATTAAGACTTTTCGACTTGTTTTTGGGCATACTAAATCTTAAAATATTTTACCCTTTTTTTTCAACACCCTGTATAACTAACAATTTAATTCGGGAAAAAATGGAAGATACTCAGGCGCCGAATATTCAGACTTACAATTAACCGGCTGCACTATTGTACACGAACGCACAAATCGTTCTTTGAATTCGAATTCGTAGGAACCGTCGCGTCGTGTCGCGGAGGTACGATACGCGCCGCGGAGCAAATCCTTACGCGCCCGTCCAACCCGGCGCGACGTCGTTTTTGTTTCTCGCGAAATGGGGAGCGATTTCGGTCGAACGAGTAGAGCGGCGTCGTGTCGCCGCGTAATGGAGTTAATATTTTAGCGGCAGCGAAAGAGGAGAGGTATTTCGCGTTATGCCAAGCGCGTATCCCTCCCCGCCCCGGAACACGAGAGCGCGGATGGGCGGAGAAGGGGTGAGAAGCTGTCGGGCCCTGTACGCGTCGACCGGGAGAAATGACTAAGGAACTCCGTCGAGGTACTGTCGCCTGGTGAATGGGGGCGCATACATTTCACGGCTGTTTTCGTGACAAACGTTACGCGGGGCGCACCGACACGCGGGGAGAACGAGCCGCGAGAAGAACAAAGTGCCTCTCCCGGCAGCCCTCGTTCTTCAGCCTCAAGCTAACCCGTTCGCGTCGTAGTGCAAACGACGACGACGATGAGTCGCACCCCTTCCACCCCTTCCAACCCTTTCGAGCGCGTACTTACAAATCCGCCACGGTGCTTGCGCTACAATTTCGACAATATGTCGCTACGCTACCGAGACTTGGTTCAATCGATCGAGGGAACAGTGTTAGATTGTGGTTACATGATCTTTTACAATTCATCTTGATATTACGACGGAGCGTGTGCAATCTGTGAATTTAATTTACAACAAAATATTAAATGCACGATAAAGAATTTTTTTTTAGAAGAAAAAAGAAGAAAGGAAAGCGGTTGAACGATATGTAAACATATGCTGGATGGACCATTTTAACATAGCAATTCATTTGAATATTTTTTTAACCGTTTTATTTTAAAAGTGGATGTCTCGAATAACAGTTTTATGGTTTTACAAAAAGAACATGAGGCACACAATATTTTTTATAAGATATTAACAATCATCAATATTTTTTAATAAAGCTACTAATATTTAATAAAGCTGGGACTTTTTATATATAATTCTCTTTTAATCATTCTGTATATAAAAATATACAGAAGAGGTAAAATAATAAACAGATAATTTATTTCATATTTTATTCTGACATATATTTCGACATAAAATGTCCACTTTTCGTTGACCATCCTTTAATAGTTTTATGCGCAGAATAATAAAATTAATCGATTGTAAAGAAAACGAAGAATATTACTATTTAAGGAAAAGTAACTTGCTACGTTTCTGGAATGAAAAAAGCAGCTGGAAAGATTGGTATGTATGATACACGCCGTACAAATGAAAGCTTTCAAACCGTGATGAGGCATCACAGAAGTTCCTACTTCTGCCGCTGAAAGTGGCCCGTATAAAAAAGTAATCGCACTTAACGTAGCGGAGCGCGTGCTTAAGCAGGTATCCACGGTCGTCGAACGTGAGTCGAAAGTTCACGTTTGACGCGGGCTCGCCGTAGATCAACTGACGCTTCCCGTGAAATGCGGGATGTAAATAAATACGCGACAGTTTGTTGCGATAAGTTGTCTCGGGCGGGCTGGCTTTTACTATTTCAGCGATCCGTTTTATCACGTCGCGACCTTACGGCGTACGCCCTCGGAACGTGCAACCCCGATTCGTCTACGTCGTCCGTCGAAGCGTGATAAGTCAGCGTCGGCGGATATCGCCGCAGACAGACGATTGCCGCGCTTCTCCGCCGCGCTCACGTTCCGCGGTTCGCCGTGGGCGAACAGACGCGGAATTATTCTCTGAAACATTTTTCGTGTCGAAGACGTTACCTGAACCGAGCGACGTCGGCGCTCACCCCGAGCTCGGCGCCGAGCCAATATTCCCTCGTAATGAAACTCTGATTTCGCAGCTCCGAGGAACGTGCGTATCCGTGCCTATATATATGAATTTGCTCATTCCACCTCTCCGTAAAATAGGATGAAAGTCGATCGGGACGATTAAAGTTGATCACCTCTCTTCCATCTCGGTTAGTCCTTATTCCGCCGATAAGGAGAAACTAACGATCACGTTTTACACTTCTTGAACAATAGAGTATGTTACTGCGATACGATCTTGAGTCTTATACAGGGCTTCCATAAAGTCAGTTGCCACCCCTATATTTCGGAAACGGCTCAAAATTATGAAAAACCGCGAAACACGTGTTCGATCATTTCGAGGGGCTACTCTTTTAAGGAAGTTGGGGAGGTTGCTCTCCCAGGGGGATATCACAACTTAAAATTTTCAAATGGAACCCCCTATATTGTAGTATATCATTTGAAAGAGCATAAAAAAAGAAAATTTCTGGCGCAAACCAGAGGTCGATACGTTGATCCGTTCGGGAGTTATTTAGGGTCAAAGTTCGAAAAAGCCAATTTTTGACCCTAAGTAACTCCCGAACGGGTCAACGTATTAACCTCCGCTTTATGCCAAAAATTTTCTTTTTTTATGCTCTTTCAAATGATATACTACAATATGGGGGGTTCCATTTGAGCCGTTTCCGAAATATAGGGGTGGCAACTGACTTTATAGAAACCCTGTATATGTATAATGGAGGATGGAGTGCCGATTACAAATGAAATATATGACATACTTTAGACGACGCTATTCTATATCGAACAAGATTAGTTATTGATCTTGCTTTTGCAGTTGCCTGCAAATAATATTTTTTTTAGTTTTCATCTGAATTCTACAAAGTATTATATATTTCCATGATGTACGTTTTGTAATAATTTCGATGGAAATGTAATGGTAACTAAACGGTACAAAAATAAAAAAAGAGTAAAATATAACAAAATGTGGTTCTCTCCATGCAGCTCAATTTAAGTCGGTGTAAAATTTAGCACATTACTGCAAATCTTTTTTATTTAGTAAACAGAGGTAAATAATGAAGGATTAATAACTTGGTGCACCATGACACGGAGTTAATTAAATATTTTATGGAAATGTAAATTTCTCTTCAATGTGTGTACGCACCCATAAATTCAATCTAGTTTTCCATTCAATATCGTCAATTGAACGTTAACAGTGATGTAACTATGATGAAATAAAAACGCATGTCAGGTTTGCTTTTGTAACTCATACGTTATTAATATACAAAATGAATTTTTTCCACTCATGTGCATCGTTTATAAAGACCCGTCTGTGCGCGCTGTTATTCCCTTTAAAAAATCAGGAATCGTACAAATCTTTCATTATACAACAAGAAGTAAGAAGACATCAAACTTCAAACTTATTGTTGTTTACAATAAATATATACATTTAACTTCGGCTTTGATTTCATTTTTCACACGTCAGTTCTAGTACAGTAAAATAGTATCAAAAAACACCGAATATCTACAAAACGGATAGACAAGCCAATTTTTTAAGGGTGAGTAGAAGGTCATAGAAGATGCCCGAATTCACAAAGTTCCAACAAAATTTCCCTGTGCATCGGCGGCCATCTTTAAAATAGGGATAAGTTTGAATATCTCGGCTCCTATTGGTCGAATCTTTTTAATTTTTTTTTAGTTTTGTAGGGAAAAATATTTGCTACTTTTGTTTGAAAAATTTTTTAATTGTTGTCAAGGAAAAAAAGTTACAACCATCTAAAAGTGCCGTCAATTAGGGGTTGAACATTTTTATTGACAATTATATTGCCTCCTGTTGATTTTATCAAAAAAATATTCAAATAAAACTTGTAGAGGACTCAATTCTCTACAATTTTCGTATATCCGCTTTTGCGGTGACTCAACAAATACCAGAGATAGAGGGCGCCAAAGTTGACTGTGTCTAGTAAATGCTATTTTTCGTGGGGAAAATTCGCGGTTTTATTTATTTATTCATTTATTTTTTTTACAATTTATGCAAGTCTGCTTTTTTCAACTTTTTTCAGCTTTTTCAGCAACTTTCAGCTTTTTTCAAAAAATGTTCAACCCCTAATTGACGGCACTTTTTTGGTTGTAACTTTTTTCTTTGACAGCTATTAAAAAATTTTTCAAACAAAAGTTGTAGCAAATATTTTTCCCTATAAAACTAAAAAAAATGAAAAAGATTCGACCAATAGGAGCCGAGATATTCAAACTTACCCCTATTTTAAAGATGGCCGCCGACGCACAGGGAAATTTTGTTGGAACTTTGTGAATTCGGGCATCTCCTATGACCTTCTACTCACCCTAAAAAAATTGGCTTGTCTATCCGTTTTGCCATTTTCAGATACTATTTTACTGTACTATTCTCTTACACGAGTTTTTACAAAGAGTGGGTGATATTTCGCCTTATACCTCTCCTGCAAAGGCAATCTTTCCTCGCACGTTAAGAGAGCGTGTGTGTTTGCGTGTGTGTGTTTGCGTGTTTGTATGTGTGTGTGTGTGTGTGGTGTTGTGTGTGTTATGTGTTATAACACCCTCTGAAAAATTTATCGCTGATGGACTTACGATAGATCCACGTCACAACGAGCGATGTTGCCGATACGAGGCGAGGCCGCGGGCCTTGGTCGGAATTTATCCGTTAACCGCTCTCGGTCGGTCGGCCGCGCAAATGAGCAGCGAGCACAGATAGCGCGGCCAGAGGCCTGCCACCTACGATCGACAATTTCGACAATGCGCTTTGCGCTGTCGCGACCTCACGACGTATAAGCCCGATACGTCCACGTCCACGTCCCCGCGTCGAAGTGCAATAAGTCAATGCGGTCGGGCATCGTCACCGGTCGGCCCGGATAACGCCATCGATATTTTATTCGGTATCGAGGCGCAGAGGCAACCGCGTCGGAAAAACAAAGGCGAGAGACGCACGAAGTTAATTCGGTCGCATGTGGGGATATGTGGCTCGAATTTTAAATAGAGGATTATTGATACTTTATTTTATTATTATATATATTGTTATATATGTATATAAAATATAATATTATTATATATTATTCTTTATATAATATCATGTATAATGTTATCATATATAATATATAATATATAATATATAATATTGCACATATTATTTTATTGATATTTTATTGAAAAGAATTGATATTTTTATTCATTCGTGAAGTACCATAACAACGTAGACATTACTCAATAATTTTCTCTAACCCTTTAACCCACGAGGCGCATATATGGAGCATGGTCGGTTCGGTCGAGGTTCGGTATGTTACACCGCAATTCACTCTCCGCCATTTTGTCCTGAGAATTTTAATTTCTGTTTTTTTTCTTTTATAGTTCAATTACAATCTTTGTAAAATTACAATCAAGATTTTTTCTGCCCTTTTTTAAAAATTAAAATCCTAAAAATTGAGTCTGACAAATATGGTGGGAAAAAACAAATCGCCATCTTGAAAACTGCGGGCGGTATCACATACCGCACCTCATAAGGACTAAGATTAAGGACTAAGATTATCATTGGAACTTTTTGTACTATTATCTTTATTATCGCTTACTTCCTCTAGTGAGTAAAAAAGTATTCAAATATAAATGAGAATAGGCCAAATGTCGATCAACCGCGGATCTTGGTGCGTAATAATAATTTTTGTGAATTCCCTGTTCGTGCGAACTGCGCGCCGCATATTCGTCGGTCTTGAAACACAAACCTTACATGAAGCCGGAATTAATTCACATGTTAAAAAAGTATTGTGAAAAAATACTTACTGAATTACTATACAGAGAGTAACATTTTTCACGGTGTAACAGATAAATGGATAAATAAAAAAAAGATGTCATAACAATTTTTGTACGAATGTGGTCTTCGAGCAAATCGAATTTCGAAATGCGTTTAAATATGACTTGACCAACATGTCTTTCTATTACTTATCATTTCTACTTGATGTAAACTTTGTAAACATACGTGACGGCACGCGTGGAAATAATATAACAAGTTTTTATTAAATATATAATATAACAAGTTTTTGATTGAAAACTATATTCAGTTAATGTTTGTCCCATTTTTTTTTGCATCGTTCGTTTATTTAAATGATTGGAAAGTCGTTTTTACGTAATATCTACTTGTAAAAGTATTGTCGTGAATTTCATATGCAAGCGATATCTCTATTTTTGCCATTTTCTTTTTATATCATTGTAAAAATCCAACAAGGATTGAAAGTTGGATAAAATTGACATAAACTTCACTGTCCATATCACTGTCCATATTTGCAAATAATAACATTAAAACATTACAGAAATAATAAATGTAAAACAGGAACGTCAGCCAAATCGTGCTCAACCATATTTCAACATCCAATGAATTTTTCGTCGAAATCGATGTTTTTGAAATCAATAGTTCATATACAGAATACATTACGCCGCTGTCGCGACCTATTTATATATATATGTAATCACTCCCTTCCCGGTCGTATCACGTTCCACCCCGTATATATATCTGCGTTTTACTTCTGAAATATCCCAGAGCGTGAGGAGCAAAAATATTCTAATGAAATAGTCTTTCTTCTTGCGTTCGTAGTTAATTACTTTCCTCGAGCAAGTCAGTACGCGAAGGAGAAACGCACCCGACGATGGTGGGAAAACTCGGCGGGCAGTTAATACGGAGCGAGACCAGGAAATAAATTGCCCGGCGCGCTTGCGGCGCGTGTTCGCTCGCTCGCTCGCTCGGCCCCGCTCTATATATATATAGTTATGCATTTATTTATTAACCAAGTTTTATTTGTCTCCCGGGCAAAATAACGCAAGGGAGAAAGAGAGAGAAAGAAAGGGGGAGCGGTAAACAACGCGGTGTGTGCGGTCGCGCGACAACTCACGAACTGCCACCGCCAATTGCCGGCGATCCGTTTTATCCCGGAGCGTCCTCGATCCGTCTACGTCGTACGTCGAGGCATGATAAATCAGCGTCGCGTCGCGTCGCGTCGCGTCGCATCGCTCGTTCGCTCGTGGCGAGTATCGCGTCGACGATAGGCGAGAGCTCGGCCGCAACATGGCTGGTGCGCGCCCTGCGTCCCGCAGCATATCCTGAGCGCCGGTTTGTTTTTACCTCTTTCCCTCACCGCGCTCACAAGTTGTTTATCGCGGCGGGATTAATGTCCACTTTTTGCGCTCGCGAGCATGAAAAATTCCGCGGCCCCGTACGCCGCCCGCCGGATTCGGGAGCATTTTTAACGATCAGCTTTCTTCGGTCTCCCGCCGCTAATCCGATCAATGGCGGGACGGGAAGCGAAAATGCGGGAACTTTATTTCGCAGCCTCGCCACCGTTACGGGCCGGATTATGACACGTCGCGACGACGGCCGATAAGAATCGACCGCCGTCGAGAATAATAACGGCTAATAAGTGCAACCGTGTCGCGGAAAATTAACGTGATTACTCGCGGTGATTATATAATGCCGGAGCTGCGAATCCACATACGGTTGAATCTTTAATGACCGTTTTGAATGGAACAGCCGAAATAACTATATGCTGCACGAGCGAGGTTCTCTCTAGACGTATTTATGCAAATGGATTAACTAACCCAACCCAATTGAGTTATGCGAAAATTCATAATTTATCAACTCCAGAAGCGTGTGCTTTCTGTACAATTACCTCCACATCCGCGTGTAACGGACTTTACGGCTCTCGGTTATCTTCGATGTTTTTCCTCATTTCTAGACACATCCAAGATGATTGCATTTCGCATTCGCATGTTCGCGTTCGCGGAAAATGTAACGGGCGAATATTTACGAAGCATTTTGAGATATCAAAAAATCCTTTTCAACCCCCAAGTTCCATGGTAGGATCTAGAACCGCGTGTACGAGTACGTATGTAAATCCTACTATAGCGACTAGACAGCTAAACCGATTACGACTATTTATGAAATATTGTACGAAGCGGGCGTGCGCAGATGTTTCTTGTAAAATTTATAAGTAATTTTTACACTTTTATGGAAAATGTGAAGAACAGTTACCAGTTAGTTATTTTATTATTTTTAAATTGTGTTAGTATCCATAATCTTCGAAACCATTGGAAAAGTTATCTCTGAGAAACTCATCTCGTTGAGTAACAAAAATCGTAACATATAATGTATCTTCCTAAATTCGAACGTAAGAGTTGCTTCTGGAAATCTAAAAGATTTGTTCTTACGTATTGTTATTACATTATTATTGTTATTCGCTGAATACGTAATAACAATACCGCACTGATTTGCGCATCAGCGATATATTCTTCGTGACGGGATTAATAAAGAGAAAAGTTACCAGTTAGTTATTTTATAATTTTTAAATTGGCCTAGTTTACATCGTTTGATACGCGTATCAAGTAGACGAGAAGGTGGTAATATGGAACCCGCAGATTTTATGGAACCCCCTAATATCTTAATACGATTTAGTTGCACTCTATGAGTGACAGCTGAAACTTGTATATTAGGTTGCCCTTTGAGCCGTCAGAGCGTTACAGTCATTAGTTTTGCTTGGCGACGGAATAATAAACGTATTTCTGTTTCCGATAGTTTGCAAGGT
>NJRQ01000035.1:862387-874694 GCA_003063805.1 Aphaenogaster ashmeadi | reverse complement strand
ATAGATTTAGGATTGCGTAGCGATAAGCTGAAGATGGCTAAAATATTAGCCGAAACGTTCATATGTTTATGGAAAATTGTCTTTTTTGATTAAAACGTTTATTTAATTTGCGCACAAATTACCGCGCTGACTCTCATTAGCCCATTCAATCCTCGATTTTTTTAAATTAACGGAAGTCTTTTTATGACCATTTTATCTTTAATTTATTTAAGTTTATTTTCCACGAGAGTATCTCATATTCCACGATCTTTTATTTTCAATTCCGCGAAAATTGAAAATCAATATTTCCGAAATAGATTTTTTTGCTTAGGTATACTCCATAACTTTATTTTCGAGCTGCCTTCATTATCAGTCACTTCCCATGCTCACATATTGGCGAAAGTTTTTTTTTTATAAAATAAAAAAAACATAATTGTAAATAAGGGATAAAAACAATATTTTATAACATAATATAAGCATTACATTTCGAATATTTCGATTTTCCTCGCAGAAAGCCAATATGCTCAGAATATAAAAGCACAGTACATGCATTACTTGCTGCCGAAAAATCGATTTATTCTCATTTCTGCATTGTACTTTTATAAAAAGGATTATGTTTTTTATTTAACAAAAACCTAAATTTATATATATGAAAAAATCAGTTAATGCGCATACAGTGTTTTGTTTAATAATACTACACTCTCGTATGCTAAAATAAATATAGCGTTTCAAAAATCTGCACTCGCATATATTTACATATACTTTTATATTCTCTTATATTATGTCCGCTATAATTCTTTGAATTCTTTTCTATTTGAATTGAAAAGAATGACGTTATTTTACCCAGAATCGATTTCTGCATAATTCTTATCTTTTCTACTTCTACTAATTGTAAAAATTTTTCTATATTATCTCTTTTACTATAATTCGCGTATGTTTCTATTAAATACTAAAGAAGAAAACGATATATACATAAATTATTTACTCAACGATCTTCCGAACTTTTAAAATAATATAAAAGTTATAGACTTTCGCACCCTCCGTGTGAGATTTATGTAATATCGGAGAAGGTGCAAAGGAGAAGGGTTAATAATGTGCAGTTTGCAACACAGATTAATTGAAGCTAATCTTAGTTAAGGATTACAAGTTTCTTTACGTTGACACAGTTTGCATACGAAATAGTTAAAATTAGAAACTACCTAGAAAAATAACCGTCTGCAGTTATGCATATAATTGGAATGCACACACGTGAACTGTCACGTCAATATCAATACGAATTAGTGTCAGAGAATGGTGAGTTTCATCCCCCGAATCAAACTTAATCCCTCGCAATGCACCAAGCGATCCGTCACGGCTAGACACGAAATGGCTGACATCGCCAATTACTAGCGTCACAATTTAGATCGGCCAATGCATATTTTGTTGCTTCAAGCCGTTCGCCGACTGTAAATCTGGCCGTAAAGTTACAGATACGAACCCAGAAAAGATCTGAAAAAAAAAAAAACGGGGGATGCTCGGCGAGAAACGCGCGGCAATCGATCGATCGGTCGCTGATAATACCCTCCTATGGAAAATTCGTATAGTTATTCGTTGCACGGGTTTTCGGGCGGTCGACATTTTTCGTAGCATATGGAGCGGAAATTTAAACGCGCAATTTGAAATCCGATCGCAGCAGCCGTGCTGTATTGCGGAAAGAGAAAAAGAAGGAAGGGAGGGAGGGAGAAGGAAAGAGATAAAATGGAGTACCGTGCGGAAATTCGCGAGACTTGACGACGTTAATCGCCGAGTGGACACAATAGAATCTATGACGTATCGAACGTTCCCGCTTAAATACACGCATAACTCTCGCATAATCGTATCGGTATCCGTCGCGCATCCGGGACAAGCGTTTTCCGGGCGCGCCGCTGGAAACTTCGTAGCCCGGTGTGGATTTTGCACGCCGATACGCCCCGTATCACGTGGGATGAACAGTGCTTTTACGTTATATGTTCCGCCGCTCCGGCGCTAATTAACAACCGTGCGTTAAGCGGGCTATTCGCGTCTTGGCGACATGTAAGACGGCGCGTATAATACACCGTCGTGTAAAGGGCTTCTTGCGAAGTGTTACGAGGGCGGTTTGTGCTCCTGAATGGCTTTTTCGTGCCTCGCTATTCGGCGTGTCGCGACACGCGCGTGCACCGTGTCCCCGTTAATTAACGAGCTTCGAACCGCCACGTCGTGCGAGAATTATGTCGAAGATGGAAGATTATTTTACCCCGCTTTAAAAAATGTCCAACGATTAGATGTCGCGGCGAGAAGTCGAACGAAGAATTATCTTGTGCGTCAAGTAAATAAATCAATTGATTCTGACGCGTTGAAAGTTAAAGACTATAATTGCCGACAAATAATTGTCTGTACGGGTGCTTTATGAAAATGCCGCAAATTTATAGTTTTCAAAAAATTTGTAACGGATATGTAATATGAACGCATTTCACGTATGTTCCCGCACGTACCAGGTCATAATCAGTACATTCATTGTCCACGCGTACTCTCTGACTAACGAATTGCGTGAAAAAATTACACCAGCGCACATTCATATTTAATGTTATATTTGCATTTCTGCGTTATATTCGCCCGTTCTTTAACCTGTAATAATATTTGCGTGTTATAAAACTGAATATACTATGGGCAACATCGCCTGTAGTTAAAATAATGCTTTGTACTCGATATGAGTATGTAATAGCCCTTATGATAATCAAAATTGTGCGCAAGCTGCTTTAATTAAGTTTTTATCTTATACAATGGTGCCCTGCCGTGCACAGCACCTCATTATATCTTCACATTATTATGTCCGCACATAATAAAGCGTTACATTCGTTACGCGCCCACATTATTACTATTTTATAGAATTATATATCAACACTGGCTTTCCCTTTTCATCATTCTGACATTTTTATTTCCATCCAATTCATCATATTTCCGAGCGCGCATAAAAGCAAACTTTTCGACTATTATTCTTTAAAATTATAAAATTAAATGTAACTGACAATATTACTTATTTAATTTTAATAGAATCGATCACCTTAAATACTTAAATCGATCGTATCAAATAAATTGTGTGCAAATATATTGATCTAATCTTAAAAGTCGTTTATCCAGAATAGAGTTTTTATAAAAAGATTTTAATTCAATTTTATTCTTTCAACTTTATAACTTATTTCATCCCAACACATTTCTTCTGATTATGTTTTATTCAATTTTCGATAATTTAAATAATCAATTTCTGCAAAGCAGTTTTATGTAAAGATCTCGAGTGAGTGTAAACACAATTAATTAATTAATCGATTTAATTAATTAGTTGATTGTTACATTTTCATAAATAGCACGTTTATTGTTATCTTGATATTGTGCTATTCATGACGAACGCAATTACAAAGTAGAACCGCTTAATACACGCTGAAGTGTCTTGGTGACGCAGGAATAATAATCTGACGATCAATAAAACGGTGCATAAAAGTGACATTGAAAATTTATCGGTGGTTATATACGTGGTTTATCAATAGCGGCTGCGAAAGAATAATGCATCTTTTTGGCGGCATAAAAGCGTACGAAGGGAATGATGAATTAAATATGCAATTATCTTTTCATCGGTAGACGGGCGTTGTAAGTGCGTGCATTCATACGGCCACGGGGTTGCCGTCAACTGACAGAGATCGCGATACACACGCACCCCACGGGTGACGAGGGCCCAGTCAGTAAATAGACGATCTATTCCGTCACTTTTGTTACACGCGATCTGAAGTACAAAAAGAAACGAAAGGTGACGGGCTACGATATTCTAAGTGTGAGCGAACAAAATTTTTTTTTAGGAATTGAGAAATAAGCTAATTCTCCAAAATAATCTTTTTACTCTACCAAATAAACGGTCTTCCAGTAGACGGTCTATTCACGCAACATTGCATGCAATTTAGCTAAAGCATAAAAATAAATAAGAGATAGCTGAACTAGAATTTCCTAAGTATTAGAAAAAGTAAAGTTTCATGGGAAAGAAGAAAACTTATCTCTTCTGAAATTTTACTTACGTTAGTTAAATAAACAAATATGAAGTAAAATATGCTAATTTTTAAAAAAGATAAATTAAATCTAAACATAATGGATTATATAAAACAAAATATTTTGAAATAAAAAAACTTTATTATAGAATGATTTACAAAATAACAAAAAATTTCGGAAAAGTGTGTAAAAAGTATTTTACAAATACATATCATTTGCGAATGCGTACCATTTCATTTATCTGTAAATATTTATAAACATATCAAAATATTAAAAAACGCACTGCTTTTGCAGAAATGCAAATTCTTATAACAATATCAAATTTTATGCTGAACAGATTCGCGCAATAAATGTCTTTTAGAAAACTTGAAAGAAATATCTAAAATATATATAACCGCGTGCGCACGCGCGCACGTGGGTAATTATAAATGAAAAATTTTTATTCACGTAACTTTTAAATACAGCGTTGTCATAAATCCAAGTCTAGTCGCTAGTGAAACATCTTATATGTTAATAAATAAACGAAATCCACCTTCATAGAGCATTTTTCCTCAAAATGAGCTTCCTTACATAGCTTGTCAAGCTTTACGACGCAGTGATAGATCACTGCCCTGCATCTTGCTCTACTGCAACAGTTTCTCAACAGTTTCTCAACAGTTGCATCGCTTAAACCTGTTAGTGCGCTTAAATCAGAAATATATTCTCACAATCGATACATATCGACGCATATGAGTTATTAAATACATAAGATGCATTCGGACCTATAACTGAATCTGGCATTATCAAATTAATCTCTTAAACTCTAAAATAGTCCTGAAAAATGGCGCAAGATTATATATCCAAGTTTTATTTCGGCGTTATCAAGCTGTAGGTAATATTTAATTCCAGTCACGAGTTCCGAGTTTTATATAAGGTAGAAAAATATTTTAGATTAACTTCAAGAAAGGAATCCGATATTAAATATTTAACATTCAGGCTATCGTATAATAAATTTATTACACATACACATACCCATCCACAAAATTTGTGTGAGTTGCGCGTATTTAATTCTGTTTGTGCATAATAAAACTTTTATGCAACAGTATTTTCAGAGTATACGATATTCTTTATATTTTTTGTTATAAATGTATGATTTTAAATTTACTTCTTCCTTCGTCAATTTTATTATGTTTTAACGTTAATGTTTGCAATGAGCGGCAGACGTTAACACGCGGCACAAACGAAAGAGAGACCAACTGTTCCCGCTGTGTCATCGTCGCCCTAAAACGGGTCTTCCATTTAATTATTGTAATATCCAACCCGTGATATCGAAGCAGCGTATTATCTGGCTTCCCCCTCGCGCGCACCACAAGCACAACACGAGGATGCGACGTTGAACGAAGAAACTCACCCAGTGGTAGTAGCTCGGTAATGCAAATTCCAGGAACACCTGCACAGAAACTAGAGTAATGCGCCCAACGAACACAGCAGCCGGTCGTTGTATTTATCTTCCGCGTCCGGAACGATAGGCGTGAGATATTCCTGGATTATGAGCTATACGGAAGTTACACGAGACAAATGTTCGGAAGAGACATATACGCGCGTCGGTACACGTGGAATATCAAGGTACGCGCTATTGCGAGCGTATCGCAGATGATTTTGTCGTTTATATTAAGGGAGGGCTGCCTGTAAATTCGTAGTTACAGAATTTAACATTTTTATTTATTTTTTGGAGAAAACTGTTTTACACATCACATTCGATTGGGAAACGAAAGGGCTGCTTAGAGTATACGTTTTGTTAACATGTCTACGATTTAAAATATCCAATTTAAAAATAATTAGAGTACTATTGGAATGCATTAAATATGTGTCTCTCATAGACTATAATAGACTATATATTTATTCTTTAAATTATATATGTATCTAAATGTACACGGAAAGAACGGTTTTGCTGAAGCATCTAAAAATTTGGCTAGATACAGATCTAAAAAATAATTTTATTGGACCATCAAAATAATTATGTAGGACGCTCAAGTATGATGATAGTGCTGCAAAAAGTTTTGATATTCTAGCAACTATTTTGTGCGTCCTGCATAATTATTTTGATGGTCCAATAAAATTATTTTTCAGATCTGTATCTAGCCAAATTTTTAGATACTTCAGCAAAACTGTTCTTTCCGTGTAATATTAGTCGAAAGAGAGTTGAGAGGGAACAATCGGCTTCAAATTAATCAAGGGGAATGCAAATGGAATTGCAGTACTTATAAGAGACCAGTTTATAAATCATATGGTTATTATTAATGGGAGAAATGCAACCGAATCGAAAGGGTGCGATACAAGTGGGAGCGATCCGTAGTAATGCCCGGACTCAGGCCGTTATTTAGTTAGCGCACGCTCGTCGAGCCAACAGTAAAATATTCCTGAATTATACAGCACGCGCGAATTACCAGCTTTATGATTATAAATGAGTTACATCGTCGTGACAATATATATGTCGCGGAGAGGACGCTATGCATTAAGATGTGAAAAGTTGTTTCCTCCGCTAGTCGCTAAACGAAGGCAGCTAGAATCATTTGCAATGCGACGCGGGTAATTCCACCAGCGAAGAGAGAGAGAGAGAGAGAGAGAGAGAGAGAGAGAGAGAGAGAGAGAGAGAGTTGCGAAGGAAGATGATGACAGCACAAATTCTACAAATACACGCGAAGCTATGAGCAGTCGGATATTGCAATCTATCCGTGTCATTTGTTCCCGTGGAACTGATCGCGATTGAGAAAGTTCCCGCTGGCGAAACAATACAGAAATTTCAGCTAAAAACTTGGTCGTAAGCAATTAGTACGATTAAAACTTGGAGTACGGCTTTGACTAGTTTACTAGATATAAAATTGGCAAACGGAATATCTTTTACAATATAGCATCCTTTAAGACCGAAAGTTACAAAGCTAACTTTTGTTATCACCAAGCAATCCCGATTTATGCAAGAATAATAACTTTATCTGTGCTTTTCGCTTTTTACAAAAAAAAATTTCTTTCGATTTCCTCTGTTTAGTTATGCTCGCTGCATAATTTTATTTTAATAATAAAAGAAACGTTTTTTGTGCTTCAGAAAGTAAACTAGCCGGTGTGCTCCACGCGCTGACACGAGTACTCGTAGCGGAAATGATTCGCGTATCTGCATTACTGCGTCTGCTTTTGCGACACAAGCCGCGCGGAAGTCAACGTATGTAAACGTCAAGAAGAATAATACTTTGGGATTTTCGCCGGGAGACGTACGTGACACAATATATATTGCGCGAACGATTATAATCTCCATTCGTGTAATGCGAGTTGCGTGCTGTGATGCTTCGTTCAGAAGCTTTGTTGGCGACTTGGTTACTCCATATTCACCGCGTGTTTCCCAGCGTGCTCTTCTAGCCTAGATCACCCGAGTGTGCGATTGCTTTTGTACGGTACAAATCCAGACTGAAGGATATGAGCCCCGATGATCGCAACTCCGACATAAAGACGCGGCTCGTTTGCAAAGATCAAATCGTCTACTTTTCTTATTGTAACAACTTCTCTGCCCTCGAAACATCATTACCCAACTGATTGTCCGCCTAAGTTTAAAACTCTGGGACGGAGACCGCAAGATATAATGAACGACCTGGTACGTCCGTTGAAAAGACACAACATCAAACGTATTTAATTATTTAGTAACGTCTCGTGTAATAAACGAAGGAAGATAAACAATCTGTTTGCCCTCGTACAACAATATTGGCAGCCATTGTGGCCTTACGCTGTAATTAGTAGTAAATTGCCATCGGGAAAACGGTTATCAAAGCGCTAATTGCATTGTAATACCAGCTTTAATATTAATTACCATAATTGATAGTGATTATAAGCATAATTGCGAACAATTGTTATGTTATCGTTATATTATTGTTATTTTAACTATTTTACACTATGCGTAATGGCAATATTGACTAAGTTTCTCTGACGCGTAATGAATGTGCAAATCTGATGGTAACCGATCGATTGGAAAGTCCAAATACTTTAGATTAATCAATAAATGTACAATTAACAAAACATTGAAAATTATAGCGATAAAACAATTTCATTAATTTATTGCTAACTCTATAGGGAGAGATTTAATTACTTTTAGTGCAATATAACTTGAATTAAAACACAAGATTTAAATTGTAATTGACAGAAATTGATATAACTTGATAAAATATTTCGCAAATTCAAAATAAAAAATTCATTCGGTTTCATTAAAAATATAAAGTCAATTAAAAGTAAATATATCACACAAGCACTTTGCCATGTATCTTAAAATTAACCAAACATAAGTGATGGAATAAAACATTTTATTTTGCTAATTTAATATTGCTAATGTACGAGTATGTACATTCATTTTGGTACACATGGCACGTTTCTATTCAATGCATTATAATCTTTAGAAGAGAAAAAGTTTCGTTTTTAATTTTTAATTTTTCCATTTTATGAATATATGAAAAAATGAAAGTAACAAAATCAAGAGAGAGAGAGAGAGAGAGAGAGAGAGAGAGAGAGAGAGAGAGAGAGAGAGAGAGAGAGAGAGAGAGAGAGATATGATACTTACACTTATTAGAATCAATATCTGCAGAGCCACGGTTTAAAGACAAAAGTCGGTCAGAATAAACTTTAATGGAACGTCAGAGTTAGCAATATCGAAATAATATAGAACGGAATAATCAAATAATTTTATAAAATCTTTCTCTCTCTCTCTCTCTCTCTCTCTCTCTCTCTCTCTCTCTCTCTTTGCACGCGCGCGTTGTGTGAGAATCGTGTTATAAAATTGGCTTTACTCGCGACCCGTAAATTTACATCGTTACATCATTACATTTACAAGACAGACATTTTCCAGAAGCGATTATCTTTGCTCAGGGAGACGTGCTCGTTAGGCGGAAGCTCGCCTAAAGATAGCTCCGATTATCCCGGTGGTCGTAAATGAATAATATAGGAGCAATTTTTCCGCGCCTCCAGCGAGTTGGAAACGGCCACGCAGAATCCCGCCGAGCTATCTCCGAAAATGGCAGTTATCTCAATGGCCGATCATCGGGTCCCTATATACACGTTATACATGTGGTAGCGGGTTATGGTTATTAATTAACCGTTCAGTTCGACGGCCGAATTTAGAACACAACGCACGGATAATGCAACCATAGCCACCTACATTTGCATATTTGAACGTTGTATACGCCACGATGTGGTGATTACAGATCGAATCGTGTTGGCTACTGATGACGAGGTGTAACGTTTTCTTCGATTATATGTTTCTATGCCCGCAGGAGAGCATATAATAGTACACAGGAATACAGATTCACCCAATACGCAATTGGTGTATATCAGATCGTGCCATACAGTGCGGTTTTTGTCTTTAATTAATAGATACAAATAAAGGAACTATTAAATAACTAAAATAAGAGAATGGCTCGTATTAACAAACAACTTGAAAAAAATATAATAGGACATGAACGAGCAAACAAAATGTAGGTTCTAATAAAGAAAAAATATATATATACAGGGTGTCCAATGACTCGAGGTCCATACATTAAAAGCGTGTTATTGAAGTTATTTAGAGTTGAAATTGTTTAATAAACATATGTCCGTAAATGCTTCTTAACAGAACTACAACCATTGAAAGTTGATGTGAATATTTGAAAAAGGAAAGAAAAAGGACATTTAATTTAACTTGTTTATTTACAAATGTATTGCAAATTCTGTTTAAAATTATCTCCTGCAGATTCAATACAAAGTCTTGCCCTGCGTAAAAGTGATCTAACAGTTCGCTCTACGCGTAAAAGTAATCTAAAAATTCGCCATGCCAGGAGAATTTCTTATTAATTAATAAGGCAATTATTAATAAACGTATTAATAGGCAATAAGACAAGAATTAATAAAACAATACCAGACTGACAGAAAATGTTTCAAATATTCACATCAACTTTCAATGGTTGTAGTTCTGTTAGGAAGCATTTACGGACATATTTTTATTAAACAATTTCAACTCTAAATGACTTCAATAACACGCCCTTAATGTATGGACCTCGAGTCATGGGACACCCTGTATATATGTATCTGTCTCTTATACACATCTAGATGTGTATAAGAGACAGGTATATATGTATATATATGTCGATCTATAATAAAACGGGATATGTTTCGACTTTACTAAATTCTCTTCAGCCGTTAATAAAATATAAAATTAAAATAAAATACAAAACTGTTAACACTGGAAATACTGTGCGATCATTTTTGTCTATTTCTTTTTTTGAAATTAATGTTTTTTTTGCATAGCATAGATAGAATTTGCACAAAATCTTCTGACATTTCATTCATTGAGTAATTGATGAAAAATCAGAAGATTTTTTACAAATCCTCTCTATGATATACAAAAAAAATATTAATTTCAAAAAGAGAGACGGACAAAAATGACCGTTGGAGATTTTTACCCACACAGCACAAAACTTAACAGAAATGTTTCAGAAACGTTTCTGAAACTTATATACATTTCTGTTAAGTTTTGTGCTGTGTGGGTAGTGTTAAATTATAAATAAATGTAAGACATAATAAATTGATTCGGTGAACACAAGACACACACGAAACGTTGGATCGAATAAAGACGGTAAAGATAAAATCTAACGTATTCTGTACGAGAGATTCTTAATAATACTATTATACAATTGTCAAAAATGAAATTAAATATAATTGATTCATCGTTACTGTACGATAATCCGCTGAGTCTGGTATTAAAAACAAATAGCTTGTTGAAAGTCCACAAAGATAAAAACGTCATGTTCTTGGACTCCTGTGGAAATAAATAAATAATGCAAATATTGGAAGAAGATTGCGAGTGATATTAAAGAAAATGACATTAGCCTCTTCACCGGTCAACGTCTTGAAGATAAATAGTTTTATTATAGATTGACAAATACATATATATTCATTAGAACCATCTCATTTGCTCGTTTATTCAATTATTAAGTAATTTTAATCAATAATATATATTTGTTCACATTTTATACAACTGTCCTCTCTTTCCTCCAACTGAATTTTGTATTCCCCGCTTATATCACTGCATCTAAAATGACCATATTACTTGTAGGATGACCCGCCATATCCCCCGGAAATTTGACATTTTATTTATCCTCCATGTCGCACGCGTATTTACGTTCTTTCATTCTTTTTCCATTGCCCTCCTTCCAGAAATTTCGAGCGTCTATTCTATTCATCCATCCATTTGGATAGGAAAAGACCTGGATTTCGCGGAAACTTGGGGCGCGCGTGACTCGTCCGCGTCGTGTCGTAGCACCCGCCGTCGGATGCGTCGCCAGCAGCATCCGACGCTATTAGCTAGATGCTTCCTAAGATACCGGGAAAGGAGCGGGAGGAAGGAAGCAGGGGGCGGGATAGGGGGGGAAGAAGGGGGAGGGTTAAAATGGAGTTACATACTAATTTCCGTTCCAGCGCGAACGAGTTTGTATGCTTTATGACGGTACCGCGCGGTGATAGATAGTAAATGTCAACGCGGCGAGAGCGAGCAAGCGAGCGGAGCAAGCGACTCCTGCTGCGTGCTCGCCACCCTAACCTAACCTAACCTTACCCAGCCCAACTCAACCCCCGCGCGCGCCGTCGTGCATCAAGTCGTGCTCTCGGCAACCAGACGTTACACCGACGTTACACCGACATTCGCTCGCTCCTTCGCCCGCTCCTTCGCTCTCTCCCTCTCATATGCACGCGCGCGCGCGCGTGCTTGCGCGACCGCCATGTTTATAATTTATGTGTATTTCTTTTCATAAATCTTCGGGACAACGGGGGCCGGTGCACGCCCGCGCGTCCGGCAGAAGCTCAGCCGCTGTCACCTGGGTCTCTCAGATTTCCGCAGGTTCGAGCCCGGAGCCCGCACGTGGCCGCGCACGCGATGACGTTGAATCATCGGGGGAGGCCTCTTCAGGCATTAACAACTCAACTTGTATTATATCTGCGTCGACGGACACCGTTATGAAATCAGTGGCTGGACGCGACTGATTAACCTTTTCATACATGAGAATTAATTGAAAAGCGCTACCGGAGGAAAACTAGAGTGAGGGTGAACTCTGCCGCAGACAGAGTGTTTGTTTCTTTGTCGAATCAATTTATTGGTTCTACGAGTTATTTAGATCGACGTAGAAAAAGTTGTTGGCATTGAACTTAATAAAAACTTAAGGTAATTATGTCGATTAGGGGACCACCCTCCAATGACCTTGACCTTGACATATGTTGTCAAGGTCACCCTCCTGAGTGACCTTCAGAAGTTTTT
>NJRQ01000035.1:824618-856292 GCA_003063805.1 Aphaenogaster ashmeadi | reverse complement strand
TGAAGGTCACTCAGGAGGGTGACCTTGACAACATATGTCAAGGTCAAGGTCATCGGAGGGTGGTCCCCTAATCGACATAATTACCAAACTTAAATAAAACCGATTTATAATTACATATTTTTTATTAAAGATTACACAGTGCGTCAAATATGAACTTTTTTTTAAAGGGATGGGGAATTTCCAAATAAATGGAAAGTTCTTGTGCCCCAGAACACGTTCCTATAACGGGATTTCGCTAAATTAGCGCATTTAAGCTTCTTTCATTAGGTATTGACCATGAGATATTAAATGTTAAAGTTGGCATAAGAACTTACCTATGAAGTTTTTGCAAAAATGATAGTAACAGTTTTTGCAAGCGATAGCATCAACAATGCAAACGTCGATATAGACAGCGACGGAAGCAGTGGCAACGACAGTAGTAATGGTAATAACGACGGCGGACCAAAGAAAAAAATAAAAGATTTTTAACCATGTATTTGGCAATAAAAAGGAAATACCAAAAATGGCTTCCTTGCCATAAAAAAACCCCGACTATGAAGTTTCGGGGCCTATTTTAATCATTTTTCGATTATCCAAATTCTGTCTCTTGTACCTAATGAAAGAAGCCTAAATGCGCTAACCTTGCAAAATCCCGTTACCCATACAGCACACGAACGTTGAATCAACAGAAATTTCAGAAACGTTAAATTGCATCATTGCGAATGTTGTATCAACGTTGCGAAATGTAGATTCAACATGGAAAAGACATTGCAGAAACGTCCAATGTCCGTTGATGGAATGTCTTGCAGACGTTGCAATCAACATTCAGGAACTATTGATTCAACATTTATTTAATATACAAGATCATTATACAATATTGATTCAATGTATATGCAATGTAGATTTGTTGGAAAAAAGTCTAAATTTAAAAAATAATATTAATTGTTATTATTTGGAATTGGTTCTTCAGTCTTCCAAAATAATATTTACTCTTAAGACCCAATTTTGGGATCTCTCCTTCAAAGAATCATATCATTAGAACATGAGTGAAAAACCTTATAATGCTGTGCCTTTTATATTCTATCCGATGGTTTTTTACTTACGAGAAATAGAACTCTGTCGCGTCCATCTGGCGGTGATGCCGCGTACTACTCGTGGGTGAGCAGCGTTGTTTCAACGTTGCAGCAACATTAAGAATCAATATAAAAATTCAACATAAATTCAATGTTGAAAAAACACCCATCCTTCAACATTCAACATTGCAACGTCTCAGCAACATTCTTTCAACGTTCTGTGCTATATGGGTTAGGAACGTGTTCTGGGGCAGAAAAATTTTCAATTTTTTGGGGAAATTTCCATCCCTTTTTGGTCTGTCGCACAGTGTTATTTATAAGCATTCCAAGTCAAAAATAAGAAATTTCTATTATAAATGAAGGCAAAAATATTTCTGTTTAGATGTACATTTAACAATAAGAAATAAAGAAAATACAAATAATTAAAGAATATGATATATAATTGCAATATGCACGCGCAACGAATATAGAAAATGTAAAAAGCGCTCAAAGTTAATAACACTGCATGATTTAAAACATAAACCGATATTACATATTGCATAACAGTATCGTAATCTGCGTCTTTTATTGTTTCACATACAGCACAACGCTGCAATGGATTATTTGTTTTTGTATTAACGCTTCGCAGCAGATCGGCTGTTCGTGCGTGGTCCATTAAAGCGACTGTTCTCGTACACGGGAAGAGTTTTACGTACGGCCGCTGTAGTAGCCTTTCGTAGCGAGAGGGCAAACGAGACTCTAGCTGCAGCGATCGGTGGTCGACACGATCGCCCGCAATAAGAGATTGGATTGTTGCGTTTTTCATTCGAAAAAACGAGGAACGTCGATACACTTACGCACTTGCGCTCCGCGTAAAAGCTCGCGCGACAACTGGGCGCTAAGTGATTTATGTTCCGGCGGTAGGTACGAGTAGGTACGCGCGAGCGAGCGGAGTGAATCATTTAACCGAGAAAACGCGTGAGAAGCCGGAAGGCAGGAGAAGGATGAACGAACGATGTCGGGAACGACGAGAAGGAACGGCGGGGCGAGAAGGGGCGAGGACGAGGGACGAAATACTCGGTGCACCGATAGCAAGCCCGCAATGGTGCCGTGTCCTCGCCTTCATTTTGATTCCCTGGCGGCATTGCGGACCCGCGGGGAACATACCGGGCACATTATGAAATGTGGCGCGTAGTCTCCCGGGCAAATAAGTTTTCGAGCTCGGAATACATCAGGCAACACGTGTCCTGCAAAAAGCCGAGTTTCGCGCCTCGACAATAAGTTCATGGAAATATAGTGCGCCGCCGGGAGTCAAGGCGGTATTAAAACTTTTTCGCCCTCTCCCCCCTCCCCCTCCCCGTTAACATATGAACGCGATGTAATTGTGGCTGCTGGTGACGTCTTCTTATGCCCGCACCGCGCGAAAGCGATATCTCTGAAGGGATAAGACATCAGTCACGTTTACTCTCGAAGGCACCGTCTTCGTCGTCCTGGCGAATGTTAAAAATACAACGAGATGACTTCGCGTCGACAGGAAAGCGCAAACGTGCGAGGTTTCTAATCCATATACTTGCCCCGAAAAAAGATTACACTTTACGTTAAAAGAGGAAATTAATAATTAGATTTTACATTTTATTTTATTGTGATATATTGTAAATAAACGTGGAGGAAATTACCTAAAGGAGATTTGTATGAAAAACGAGATAAGAACTTTTCCGCATAAGAGGATAATGATTTTTCCCCGAGCACGCGCTTACGAGGTTTCGGTGAATTAAACTTGGAAGATGCGATTGGATGGCAGCACCTTACTTTTTAATTAATTTCGAAGAGACTTTATTTTAACAGAATCTAATTTTCGACGTTAAATTCAGGGATAGTTAAATGCGTATTAAGAAGTTGAGAAAGTATAGATTCCATGCAATAATTATAGCTTTCAGTTATAATTGCAATTGTTTGGTGGCTTCCTTATATCAAGTTTAAAGAATATTTATTTGTCGATAATGCCGTCTGACAGAATTGTCGATATTCGAAGGATTTTACAGACAGTATAAAGTTTCAATAATTTATAGGGGAGAGAATGGCTATCTTTTAAATGAAAGAATATGTATCATATATGTAAATGAAAAAATATGTATCAAATATAAATTCCATGGAATATATTTTACGAATGTAACAAAATAATATACTGTTATCAGAGAATCACGATGATGCATCTGTCATCGCTTTAATGACGGTCGACTCACGTTCTTTTGTGATGTCATTATTAAATTATCCCATCATTATCCCGAGATAAGCAAACCACTGTATTGTGTCCCACTGTCATTTATTAAACATGATCAAAGCCATGTAAATCGGTACGAATCTTACCTTCAATAACATAGCTTAATTAATTTTAATGGTTCAGCAATAGTGTCGGTTGTGCAGCTGCAAATTGCTCGAATAACTCGCTTCTGGCCCTCTCTTAGCTGACTGAAATTCTCGTGGTGCCTTTCCTATATTATATGAACCGCTGAGGATAATATACATAGATCTAAGCTACAAAGAGGTGAAATTTGAGAGAATTACGAAAAGAATATATCGATTCTACAATTTGCGAGCAAGTAACTTGCGATAATTTGTTTCTTGCAACGTTATAAAGTTAATAATATTTTCCTTTTTAATTTATTTCGCGCGCACCTTAAGAGAATTTTAATTTGAACTTTAATTGTCAAGAATTTAACGAATTATCAAAAATTACGAAAGTAGTATTACGCCTGTGATAAGTGACAATATTTCATATATCCTATTTCATCCCGCGACTTGGAATATAACATATATTTACGATAATCCAGAACACACCATCCATTTAGATGTTTTACAAATGCTTCAGTAAATTGTCGCAATTTCGATGATAATTGAAATATTGTCGGATGCGCATCGCTGCGCCGGACTAGGCGTTATGACGCCGAGTAACATCGCAATCAGCGAGAATCGTTAAAACTTTTGCAAAATTAATCGCGCGCTGGCGCTGATATAATCCTATTAAATCGTTGTATAAACGCTTTTAGTAAAGCTCCAGTAATTCCGCTTTCGTATCGCGCGATTTAGCTGTACCGGCGCGGTCGTGCGAAGAGCTGCCACGACGAATCGTTAAAACGATCAAGATGCAATCGCTCGGAGTAACTTCGACCAAGAGCGACCCCAAACGAGGAATTACGACGTCGCGTGAAGGCTGGTCTTAACATCCCTAATTCGGAAGTGGTAACGTGAACTTTCATAATATTAGTGGTAACATAGGGTGTTCTTTCTCTGGAGCCCCTATCTATATTAGATCCTTTCATATAAAAAGATGAAATGCCGAAGGGGGGTCCCCATAAAGTCTACACAAGCGGGATACATATTAAGATCAGCCATTGAAATTTAAGATCATTTAATTTTGTGTACAACCTTTTTATGTACAACTTTTTTTTAACGAAAATTGTTATACTTATTGATAGTAAACTCTGAAATTATGCTCTATAAAGTTAACTCTGAAATTATGTTTCAGGGTTGATAACGGATTACGATATCTTTTCCTTTGTGATCATATTCATGTAAACTTTATGTTAGACAGAATTTGAATTTACAATTTTATTGCTAAGATATTTAATATCAAATATTGAAGAAATGTGAAAATATTATTTCATAGAATTTTTATTAAAAAGGAAGAGAAACAGTATGCAATATAGACACATAATTTTGGATATATTAAATTAGACTGTGTTTTACATGAATTATACGGCATACTTTCAAAGTAGATAATACGTAAAGAAAATGCGTTACATTGCTTTGCTGTTACATTTCTGTTTCCCTTTTTTATCTTTTATTTATTATTTGCTCTCAATCAACCATTTTTCAATCAAATGTCAATACAGATGTCACCACCAACCGGAATTTGAGCTCGCGAATTACACAATTGGCAACAAATCAGCACCACGTAAAAGCGACAATAATCAATACTTCTATGAGGTAAATAACGATAATAATGGTTGATAAAAAGGCTGATAAAATGCAAAAATGATTGAAATTTGTTGCAGTATTTAAAAAAATGGATTGATTCACTGGCATAAGCTATATTTTAATATATATTTCATGTGTAAATCTTATATAACGTTTTATTTATTAAGATTCAGTTTTCTTTTCTAATTTCTGATTCTGTTTTTATTTTTATTATGTATTAATTAACTTGTATATCAAATTATTAAAATATTAAAATAGTATATATAATAATGTATTGAGTTAGTGCAAAAGATTTATCGTTTTTCTGTAAAATTTTGTACTAAATATTATTGTTCAGACCGTAAAAAGCGCGTTAAAACAAACGGTATGATCATTGTAAATGAGAGTTATTTTGATATTATAATTTCTTTTCAATTTTATTTGAAAAACGTAACAAGTTCTGCAGCAATCTATTAAGTCGCATTTTCTGGAACACAGAACAACAAATACCTGTTGTCAATCTTAAAATAAAGCGACCTGATTTATATAATTATTGGAAATGAAAACATTTTCAATATCTTTAATAAACAGAACAACAAACATGCAAGTAATGCTGAGGTAATGACAGCCTGGAGTGAATCCCCGCGTTATTCAATTTCTGAATTAACAATGGACGGAATAATTATGATTCGAAATTGCAAGGTAATGAACATGTAACAAGTGGTAACTTGGTATTGAAAAGCGTATGTATCCATATTTTACATCCTTTTAGAATCTCTTTTTATCTAAAAAGTAAAATAGATTATATATATATATATATATGTTTAAAAATATATATATATGAAAAACAACAATTTTTATTCATGCAAAGAAATGCATTGATTTCAATATATTCGATGCGTAGTCATTCCGCAATTTAGATTTTGCACAATCTACATGGGACATTTTGTGTAGCAGGGCAAAGAAATATTTCTTGCCAATGCCTTTAGAACTGAGTGTTTGTGTTGTGACACGTGTATTTTCTCGACGTTACGAAAAAACATATTTGTACCACACAATATCGTTCGTGAAACTTTCTGGCTTCGTTTACAGAATTGCCCGAAGCAAAAGCGCGTGATATCACGAAGGATTTATCGTTGTTCGACTGAAGCTTAATCGGTCCCTCGTACAAGAAAGCACTAAAAATGTGTGTATGTGTATGAGAGAGAGAGAGAGAGAGAGAGAGAGAGAGAGAGAAAGAGAGAGAGAGAGAGAGAGAATATATCCTTTCTCTTGCATCTATTCCATTCATAACGATTGCACACCCGACAGCTTCTCGAACGTTGTGCATCGAGTAATGAATAACGATATTGTGCGAGGTAGGATCAAGGTGTGGGGACGAAAACAGGTAGAAGAGGAAACATAAGAGGTTTAAGAAGGATCGCTAAGGTTTTACGGAGAGAAAATGCTACAGGGTAGTGTCACGTTCGGAGATGGGCCGGAGAGAAACGGGAGCGACTTAAGTTCAAGAGGGTATTGCTCAGCGGGAGTGGAATAATCTGCTGCTACTTTCAGATACGCATTTGGTTAAATCGTTGAGGAACTACTTAGCGAAATTACCGAAACGCTTGCGGTACTGCGAAGCATTGTTTTCTAGCAAAACAAGTGTATTCTTGAAGTGTCACGATTGTACTGTTAAGTCCTTTTTTCCCGGCGACTAAGATTGTTGCTCATAAATAGCGAATGGATGTATTAAAAAATATGGAAATTGTTAGGGCAGTTATGCTAATATTCCTTTGTAACAAATTATACAATAATATATAACAATGTTATATAGAATAAAATCGCAGTGCGTGTATACGAAGGAATACATTCTAACGTGTTTTATACGTGAGCATTGTGTTGATGGGTAAAATGCGTTTCGATGGATCGCTTTGTGAGCGGGTGCGCGCATACGAGAAAACGACAAAAAAATGGTCGTTTTTGTCACGAAAGATCTCGAGATGTTGGAGTTGTTGTGGCACAAATTTTATTCGCGTTGCTTGCGACCAAAAACTTGCATCGACGTTCCACGAGAGAAGTGGCACTCTATTTTTTTATTACGCATTTTTTCATTATTTTTTACTACATAGTTTTTATTTTAAACAAGAGATAGGATATTATTTAGGTTTTGATTTTAATCGAGATCGTATGTAAGATCTTCAAATAAAGAGAAGTAACAGTATGCTCGATGCAATGAATATAATCGCAATTGAATTGCTTATTACATCATTGCGTCGAGACATTATTGCGTGCAGATATATAAAGTTTATATTATAAACGTTTGAGTTTCACAACCTGGCAAATGCGTCGACGATTAAATTACCCCTCCGGCATAAAATTGAAACTATATGCGGGCGATGTAGTTGGACTAAATAAATTTTTGAAATTTCTCTTAGTGTAGTCACGCGCACGACAGATAAATTCTCAGCCGGAAGAACGGCTACGTTTCTTAAACGACCAAAGATATTTTTCAGCTACGCCCTTTGTTTCGTGTTCGGAATTAATCTTCGTAAAATCGCAAGAATCTAATTGATCCTGTTGTAGCAACTTCCGACCGATAAGAGCGGCTCGTTAAATTACTAATGTAGAGAGAGAGAAATAGGAATGTAAGTCGATAGTGAAGGAACCAAAGCTGGTAAATATTTCATTCAATCTATCTTTCCCTCCCCGTTCTTAACCGGCCACCCTTAATCTTCTGTAAAAAAAGAAAACTCTACGAAAATGTATGATGGCGGCAATTTTATTCTTTGCCGCATTCTGCCGGCCTAATTAAGTTGGACGTGGTACTACGACGGCAGGCACTACCATGAGAGAGAAAGAGAGGTGAAGGGATGGCGGGGAGAGGAGAGAGGTGCACGTTGCCATAGCCACTCCCGTGTCCCTGCGGTCAACTTTAACTCGTAAGACATTGACTTTACCGTTTCAACCGCGAACCAGTCGGCGATCTTAAGTGCGAAGCGCGCGCTCATACCGCTATCTATATATTGCCCGCCAGAGAACCTCTCGAACCATCCTCGTTGCAGGAAATTAATTTCTCAACGGCGACTGTCGATATACCCGGTGACCTGCTGGTCATCGGCTGCTTTTGAAGAAGCGCGCGTTATGGCGCATCAAACCCTCTCCAATTTCAATTTTTATATACTAAATATAAAATACATACATATATAAAAGTCAAAATTAGAAATACGCGTTATATATATAATCAAAAGGTGTATGTGTGTGTGTATACACATCTTCTAATTTTATATATATAATCCGACGTACCTTTTTATGAGATACTTTCGAGGCGACGTGTTATAAGGGTCCTATAACAAGAAGGTTCCACGATATGAAGCCCAAGCAGGAAGTTAGCAAGCTACTCAACAGCCTAGCTTGGCAACACCCAGGCCGGGCGTTGTTGCCGATATAATAGGATTAAAAACTCAACTTGATCTTTCCTAGACTTAGACTTGCAGTTAAGAATAAATAACCCCTGAGATTTGAATGGATAAGAATAAACTAAGGAAATCGGAATACCCAATAATATTCTTTTCTTAGAAAAAGTGATAAAAGTATGAGGGATACACATGTGTTCGATAATTTTTCAACAGAAAAATAGGGAGATCTTAATCTTGCATTAATCTGACAGTAGTTTGACAGACTCCAGCACAATTTTAATCAAGAAAGCAATATAAATAAATGTTAAACTCATTTATTTCAATATTGATTTACCGTCTTAATAATCATAATATGCCTGTTTTTTCTCCAGCACTTAAATATGTTAGCTATCAATTCGGGAAATTTAAATGTGCTTCAAGAAAAACAGAGACTCAAGTAAATAAATAAGAAAAAAGTGTGAAGGGGAAGAGGGAGGGTGAAAAAGAGACGAGCGATATCGCATAGTTAATTTACTCCGGCAATAATGCCCGGAATCATAAGCCCCAGGTGTTACGCCGCGAATCTTCGACCCTCATAAACACCGAGCACAAGAGCACAAGACTGAGAAAGGGGCGTGCATGGGGGCGAGAGAGGACGGAAGGAGCGCGGGGAAAGCGGGGGAAGGGGGTTGGAGGGCGAGGAGCGAGAGTGGGTACCAACGGCTTTGCTCGGCGTTACAATATCAGTAGCTAGTTAGATGGAACCTGGTTGCCGTGGTGGACGGGTAGGATAGAGAAAGGAACACGGGGTAGAGAGATGGCTGCGGGAGAGGGTGGAGAAGGAGTAGACGGCTTAGGAGGGAGGGGGTAACGTAAGGGCGGGCGGTAGACAAGCGGAGGTAAAACCGTTAGCTGTATAGCAATTTCCCTGCACGCCTCCCTCAATTCCCAAGACTAGTTTCCATCCAACTCCGTGCAGCGCGCCAGTAATTTGTACCTGGCCGGCGCGCGAGAAGCGCCGCTGGTCCCATTTTCCCTTATCATTTTTTATAACCGACCGATGCGACGCTATGATGCTGCGAAGCGAAACAGCACGGTGCAAATGCACGGACGCCCTATCGGCATCCCTCCGTTATACGCGTGACTCAAGAAATTGCTTGGATTTTTCTTGATCGAAGAACGAGACACTAATAATGAGAGAATTTCCCGCTCGCATTGTACTCCTCCAGAAAAACGCTGTGAAAACTTTTTTCTCGTATTTTAGCTTATTTCTCACACATGTCATGTATTCATACTTCTATTCTTTTCATGGATTGCGAGAATCTTTGATATTAACGATTCGGTATCGTCAAAACCATAAACTATATTAAAAATGTATTATATAAAAGTTTAATTATACTACATGTACATCGCAACGATGCATTTAGATCAAAAGTCTGAAGAAATTAAAAGTTTTCTAAGCAATTGTGCACGCTAATTTTCACTTTTCATCTAGCAAGCTTTATTTTCAATTTCTAAAGCTGCATAAACACAGCCCGTACAAAGAGGTACAAGTTATGAAAGTCAAACGAATCGCCAATATTATCTTGCCAATGGCATTGTATGGTAGCATAAATCTTCTTGCAAAATAAGACAAACGCGATGTTTTAGCCGGATTAAAAATAGAGGCGGGACGCGTGAAAGAAAAAAAAAAAGGAGAAAAGAAGTCGCGATCGATAATAAGAAGCATCTCGACGGAAGGACGCTCCGGTGTATTTATGTCTCTCTTCGGAGAAGGGGTAATTAATCCATCGCGTACGTACATCACGCGGCAACGGTCTCTCTCCTCTGAGCGCGCCTTTGTAAGTCACGCGGGAATATGAGCGCCGCGGTCGATAAGTTTACGGCTGCATGCGCCTGAACGAGTTTACGTTCGGAACTGCAATGAGTTACGTCGCTATTGAAATATCGGCGGGTGTGCATATATATATATCTATATACATACATACATACATATATATATATATATATATGCACACACACACACACATATATATATATATATATATATGTGTGTGTATTATATATATAGATATATAGATATATATGTATATATACATGTATATACATGTACATATCGCGACCAAGTTACGATACCGGAATCAGATTCGCGTCTTTGAGAGACGAGATCTTCGTTAGTTACAAATCGAATCTATCGGATACATCGGATACAAATATTTTATAGCACGCCGGCTTTTTATCACGATATGTATTCCACAATGCGCTTTGACGGTAAAAACCGATACGCCGGGTATAATTTTCCCATACGCATGTAATTTTAGTAGAAGTATCGGTTCGCGGAGATTTTTATGAGGCTCGCGGACGATAAGGAAATGCATTCGATATCGCGGAAAAATAGAATCGACCGATATCCGCGAAACTAGCCGGAATACCAAGATATTTTCTTCGATTTTCATATTCTTCGCAATTTAGGGGCATTCTAAATATCGATAACGAGCCGTAACGGATTCTAGGTAACTTTTGCTCCGTCCTACTGTACCATTATCATGATAATGAAAAGTATAATTATCAACTATCGACCGGTGAACGCAAATACGTTTGGCTCGAAGCTTTCGCGATAAAGTTGCTGCCATTCGCAACGACCTCATTCCTTGCAGTTGCAGCAAGCACAACAAGATTTAAATAAGAGTCGTATCTCAGCCGCAGAGTAGAACGTACTTATCTCGAGTAACTCTTGCGATTTCGAGTTTACCTTCCTGTACAAGAATTTGACCGCGTTACCTCTATCAAACATTCCTTTTTCGAGGCCAAACTTTGCAGCAGTGGGGAAATGATTGAAAATAATATCAATACTAAAAAGCACATAGAAAAGTTATCTATGGAGCCTCTCAACGTCAACAAAATTCTTCTTCCTTTTCCAGGCAAGCATAGTAATCTCAAAAACAAAGTTAATAAACTTCCCAGAACCGTAAACTTGAGTTAGATGTTAGCATTTCATTCGCCATGTATAACATTGGTATAAGTATAAATCAACACAAAACTTGTATCACCGTATTTTATTAAACCGCAGAAAAAAAATAATATGTGCACGGAAAGAATGGTTTTGCTGAAATATCTAAAAATTTGGCTAGATACAGATCTGAAAATAATTTTGTTAGATCATCAAAAGTAACTAAATAGGACGCTCAAAATAATTGCTAGAATATTAAAACGTTTTGCAACCTTATCATCATGCTTGAGTGTCCTACTTAGTTATTTTTGATGGTCTAACAAAATTATCTTCAGATCTGTATTTGACCAAACTTTTAGATATTTCGACAAAACCGTTCTTTCCGTGTATAAAAAAGTATATATACGGAAAAAAATGATATTGTATTAACAGCATTAAGTCTAATTGGAAATAATTTTGTTAATTAAATAACATTATTAATGAAATAAATACATATAATTTAATTTTATTAAAATTGTTATTGAATTTTAACAAGATTATTTTCAATTAGACTTAATGCTGTTGTTACAACATCATTTTTTGTGTACAATGTATGTATATATATTTTATATATATAGCAACCGAGATAAGAATTCTAAAAAAAAAATATATATATATATATATGAAGCTCTAACCCCACAGAACCATTGAATTGCCGCATTGGAGGATGGCAACGACGCGTACTCGACAAAAAGACCGAATATACGCGTAGCTCGAATTTCACATTTTAGAATTCTTACCTCGGCTGTACGCGTATACTGTATGGAACGTGCGGAAGCCGAAAGAAAGGAAACGTTTCAAATGTGTTACGCGATGCATTCCGAAATAAATAGAATCGATAACACGCTGCGAGCGTCTCGCAACTGCGCCACACGGGATAACTTTCGCCGATATTCGCGTCCATAATGTCCAATATCGCAATCGCAAATCGAAATGACAATGGGCGGCGTGTGCTGTTTTGTATTGGGGAAAAATCCACGCCGTTACTGCCAGTCCCGCGAAGTAAAACTGCTTGGTTGGCGCGGAGAGCATGCAGCACGCAAAATTACGTCAAGGAGTACGAATCGAGTTTTCGCTGACAGTACGAGCGAAGTTGGACAAACTCTCCTCTCGCGCTCGAAACTACTGTAGTACTTTCGGGCCGCGCGAATTGTACCTGGTTTCGGTATGAAATTATTGTACATATTCACTATACGTAATTGATTATCATTGAACATGATGTTTTGCGCGGAATTACCCGCCGGGAAATACGAGCTAATGAAGTCAAAGATAATAGCTGCATAACGTTATTTAACCCAAATGAAGCATGTATACAGGGCGACAATCGGGAAACTAAATAGCTGCTATTTTGTAATGAGTCAACAGAATGAAATTAATTAAACACCATACTGAAGAAATACATCATTTTAATTAGCATATAGTGCAAAAGTAATATGCATATATGAGTTCGTACAAATAAATAAAAAGGACTCTCTGGTTACATGATTCAGTGATATATATTTTTAAAATGTGATGATCATATGAAATATTTGCTCATAATAATCGGGTCTTTTTTGAAAATTATGAAATATACTTGTTAATATTAATGTGTTTTGAAGACCAGGTAAATTTTTTTCATAAAAATAGCCGTCTCTGCCGAGATCTTCTAAATACATATATATTATTGATTATGAGCCATGCAACCAGCCAAATTTTTATCTTTTTTATTATATTTAGTTTTACAAGTTTTTACATATATATTCTTTTTACACTACGTGCTACTAAAAGTGACAGATTTATTCTGCAAAGTAGTATTTAACTAATTTTATTCTGTCCATTCATCACAAAATAATAGCTATTTAGTTTCAGCAACTTCTCCATTGTTATCCTAAGGGCACAAATCCCATAAAAGTCCATAACACCACTTCCATTCCAGCGCAATGATTATGAGAAAACTTCAACTTTTATAAAAGGATTCGAAATTTATTGCCGTATTACGGTTATAATTTGTCATATTTATTCATTTATTTGGGGTAGGAAAAAACGGGGGACACGCGTACGAGAACTGAAATTTAGTACGCTTTGCATTATCATTAAATCATCGCGAATAAATAAATAATTAATCACGCGAATGTAATAAATGTATTTACTGAGCAATTGATCTGCTCGCTGCCTTCTCAGCTCTTTGATTGCTCGGGGTCGTTCATTCGCATAAACACAAATGGATTGGGAAAATCCGGCTAATTACGATCTGGTATCATACTAATCGAGACGCACGATACGACTATCATGGAATTGTTTCATAAGGCACTCCCGAGGCCTGTTTACCTGCGAATTATGATAATGCGAAATACAATGATCAGCCTAATTATACAATATTGATGAAATGCGATCTAAAGTAGAATTATGAATATATTATTTAATATGTTATTGTAAGAAAACTGGAATGGAACGCTTTAAATATCAAATTTTATTTGCGAGCTATTATTGCTAGCGAAACATTATTATAATTTCTAAAACAGAAGCATGAAATTAGAACATTTTTGAAAACGTATTGGTATTTATTACAAAATCTCATCCCTAATTATATTTCTGGCGTGAATTTAAATATTTTAATCTCGAAATGAGACCGAAACGTTCGTATCGTATAACATATTGATATATTAATGAAGTAAATATATTTTTTACTCAATTATTATAATCATTGCGCACTAATTACCGCGCTGTCACTCCCAGTTTTATTATTGTTAAATTTTGAGAGTCCCTTATAATTAATTTTTATTTATTTTTAATCTTATATTTTAATCTTTAATCGAGAAATTTGATTTCTGCCGTGCTATTTAATCCTAAATATTTAATATTTAAAAATTAAGAAACTATTAAAAATATCGTTTAATTCAATTTTTGTTAACGAAAAATCGAAAGAGATTCGTATATTATGTATATGATGCGTTCAAATGCAGTTAAAAAGAGCTACTCGTCGCTACTTGACAATTTGATCTAAATACACGCGTAAAATGTCGTGTCGCTCTCGATATGCATCTGCATCGGACTGTGTTGTGAATAGTATGATTCGGCCTTTATTAGCATGTCATGCGATTGTAATTAGTCGGGTTTTTTCGATCGTATCGTACGCACGAGTGTGCCCCGCGAGCAATGGAGCAGCTGACGCCACAGTAATTAGCTGATGCACCTCGCATGTTGTGGTTCGAATATCAGTGTACCGCCGCCTCTGTGTCTTACAAATTTGCCACATGCGCGAAAATGCATCCAGTTTACAATGATAACACAGTTCAGCAAAAAGAAAGACATTCCTTTTTAAACCGGAGAAATACAGTAAACATTTGCCGTAGTTCTTTTGACGCTGAAAACAAATGCTTGCACCAAAATGCTTTGTCGTGTCGCAATTCTGAGAAACATGGGGTCAAAGCCGTAAAAAGAAAAATTCTTTTAATATGTATTCCATTGTACTACGGCATGTATCGCATAATGAAAATTGTTTAATGTATTCAAAGTTAAATATATTGTTAAAACTTTTAGCTTGTTGAGCATATTTTAGCATATTAAACACAAAAAGAGGCAAGGAGTTATTATATTTTGACTTTCTTTTTACACTGTGTGTACATATATTTCCATTTCATCACAATAAATTTCATTATTAGTTATATATGTGTACTTATAGCTGTATCACGAAAGGCACTTCTCACCATATCCTGTATAAATGTTCATAAGAATCGACAAGTACGGAAGTAAAATGATAGCAGACTGTTATACTCCGTATTATCTACTCTTTCCGAGTGTACCGCGCAAAATCAATAAACCGGAAATGCTGTGAGGAACAGCAACCGGCAATCGTTGAATTTGCGTGTAAATTGGCATGCCGTGTGATTCTAATTAGCTGCATTTTTTTCACGCGATCGATCTGTATTCGCGTGAGTGAATGTCGATGAGAATGGAAAGCGATGAAATCCCAATGCGAAAGCACAATGCGGTTGGTGAGCACATCCATTTTTCACAGACTAATGATACTGCTAGTCAAGAGAGATTTTGTAAATGTGAGAAGAAATATTGATTTTCGCTGTTGTTTACAGTGTTGTTTACCTAACCGATATTCTAGACAACTAGACATTCTAGACAACTAATTTACAATATTTGTGATCACTTTGAAAATAGAGAGATTTTGCAAATGTGAGAAGAAATATTGGTTTTTGCTGTTGTTTACAATGCCGATATTTCTGCCGATTCTAAATAACTAGATAATTTCCAATATTTGTGATAACTTTGAAAATTGCTTGTCACGTCTGTGACATATGTTTGTAAAATATGGAAAAAAAGCCGGGGACACTTTTTAAAGAATAAAAATGCTTTTTATAAAGAATAAAAACAGTTCTGTGATGGTAGTATAACTTAAACTGAAATACTGCAAGTAAAACGATATACGAGTGAAACGTTATTTTGTAAATTATATCCCAGCATTAAAACATATGAAATATATCGCGTTTAACGTACCATTATGTATTCGTATATGGCTAAAAGTCACTAAAAATTATCACAAAAACTTCATAAATATGTAAAATTGCATTTTTGATTTAATTCTGTTATTTCATTTATTTATATGCTTCGCATTTTAAACATACATTTAATTGTTCATTTATTCACGATGATGCGGTATCATTACGTTATCGTAATTGCGCTGTAACGAACGCTCCGTCGTGCTGGATGCATTTTCGTGAATTCATTAATGAGAGATACTATTTTAATAATAAAAAATGTTATTTCGTTTCTCATCGATTCTACATTTAATCGACACTACACACAATCTATATTATTCTCTGTGAACATAATCTTTTATTATTTAATGACAGAGTAACAGAACGCTTTTATATTTTATAAAAAATAGACTCTCTCTCTCTCTCTCTACATACGCAATATTTTTTTATATATTTACAAGTAATTAAATTTAATAAAAAATTACCAATATATAACGTTACTTTTCTTATAATGTTGTCTATTTGGTTTTCAATTCATTTAACTTCCGAGGCCCAGAAGTATTGCTTACGTTACGAGTGTCTCTTTAACGATTTTGCTTACTTACCAGTAATTTCTCCCGGCGCTCCGCTTTATCGTTGTGAACCGCGATGTTTCCTCGTTACGTTAAAATTTCCCTCGAACTAGTTAACGGAATAAAATTGCATGACGTATCGCGAAACTGTTGGTAAAGTAGCGGGGGAACTTTTCTACTCGTTGTCGAAGCATATTTCACGATCTATATCACGCGCAACGAAATGAAAGCAAATTTGGCCTTTACGTTTCGCGCAGCGAATATGCCGCCGCGTCAATGAAATATAAAAATGTGGCATAAATCTCGTCTTTCATATCGTTCATATAGTATATCTACATAATTGGTAATTATTTATCGAGGATGCGAATAAACTCATCGATTATTTAATGGAATACCGACCGAGAATATCGTGTGGTCAAATTAATTATTCTCTTGCGGCTTTAACACGAAGACGTACGGTATGCCATGCACACATATGTAACATGTGTGCGTTAAACAATAATGTATAGTTAACCGATATATATTAAGGTTTCAAACATTTGCCTTCATGCCCGGATGATCGTCGAAAATGAACCGCGTAAATTCGCTTTTACCCTCACATCTCCACTCGCGCCTCGCATGTATGTATTGTACACCCTACCCTATTGGGTAGCTATCCGATCCAATGTGCCTTACAAATATTCGATGTCACGGAGACGGAGAGTCTCGTCTCATTTTCTCTGGAAATTCTTTTTATCCTTTGTCTACGGTCTCTATGCGGATGTGGGGAGTACCGCTACGAGGGAAACCGATAGGCGACCGTCTACTTCCCCGTCAAGTTCCTCCCTCCCTTCCTCACAAATCCGAGTGGAGATAAGTCAGATCACGGAAACGGGCAGCGCTTCTGACACATATCGCTCGTGCTCTCTTCATGACCTCGTCATCGCGGTAAAGACGTCGTGTTGTTGTTTCTGTATCGCAATGCAGCACGGTCGGATGGCTGAGCGAGGGGTAGGAAGAAGGGAATCACGAACGGAGGAAAGTTAACCGAGCGGAAACGGAATTTCTCTTTCCCTCTTTCCCGCCCTCTCGAGCTATTTCAAAACGAGAGGAGATAATCACGTGTATTCGCTCGACAAATATTCGCCGTTCTCGAGCCGTTCGGTGCGAAAACACGAAGGCGAGTTCTGCGTGAAGTCGACGGCACAAAGTTTCTCGCCCATTGTCGGCGAAATTCGGCGAGGAAGAATTCGCGAGAAGACACCGGTAGAAGGTGAAGCGAACCGCAACTAAAACCTAACTCAACCGAATATCTTACACCATTTTCTCACGAGCGCTCGCGCATATATCTAGATGAAATTTTAATTAATTTTTCATTAAGACGATAGACTCAAATGGCACGTGCCAGTTTAATCCTAGGACTCGCAGACACAATCGAATATTTTTATACGTAATTCTGGTTAAGAATGTATAATTTCCGATAAATTTTTCTTCTAGAAGAAATCCAAATTCAAGTCTGCTTGCTAAGTAAAATATAAATGTTCAAACAGATAAACGATTCTTCTTTAAGCCATTTTTACTGCTTTTTAAAAAATGTATAATTTTGATTCCAATTTATAATTTTTTTTTTAAATTCTTTTTTTAAGTTAACCGTGTAAGATAAAAAAAACTGTATTTGAACTGTATTTTTGAATGTTATAAAAAAGTACAAGAGATCAACATATCCAACTTCCAACATGTTTTCGAAATTGCATGTTTGGGCAATATAAATATTGCGACAATTTAAAATTTATTTCTTTAAAATTTTTTCAGTTTTTTCCTGGTAAAATAAAAAAAAATAAAGTGTGAAAATATATAAAATATTTAACTTTTATTTTTCTGACTTGTTTTAATAAAGTTACATCTCATTTACGAAATGCCTTGTATTAACTTTTTCCAAATAATCAAGTGCTAATATTTTAAAATTATATTTTTAATTACATAAAAAATAAGAAAAATTATTTTATAATTAATTCCGTACATAATTTATGTATATAATTAATTTATATTTATTGTTGTTATTATATTCATTATATTCTACAGTATTATACAATATATTGTTGTGTTAATTATTATATTATACAATATATTCCTATGTCAATTGCTACATCCGTCATGAATTTCAATTATTTCTTGCCGAATAAGCTGCCACTGAATTTTTTAAACATCGTGTGTTTTTTTATTTTTTGTGTATATATGTGTGTATATATAAATATATATTTAATTTTAATCATGTTTTCATGACTCATTGAAAAATATTGCAAAATATGAATAATTAATAAACTCACTGACATACGCTCTGTAACATAAACCACATTTTAGTCGGAAAAATCTAAAAAAATCTTTATGTGTTATATAATATATAATTCGTAAACATGCAATAAACGCCAGATTGTGGCTGATATGCCTCTCAAGCTTTTTTACTTATTGTTAGCATTGTGCATTGTACTTTTTTACTTATTGTTTGCATGCAACTTCAAGTTTCTAAAAAATGTTGAAGATTTAAAATTTTCATCAGATCCTACAAAAGCTTGCAGTTCTATAGTTAATACTAATATTATTATAGCATTATTACTATGATATTTTTCTCGTTATATAACACATGCTTGCAGGAAAAGCCCTCCGGAGCTTATACGTCTACGTTTATTCGCTTGCGCGCACGCGTATGTGGAATTGATACATGGTTTGCTTATGTTTACAAACCTCACCGTACGAACATTACTGGTTTAGATAGCATTCGAAAATGGAATTATTGTTAGAATGGCCAAAATGTAGGCGTAATGCCATTAGGACATACAATAGTATATGGGATTTGGATAGTTTAGTGATAAGAATAGTTATTTGGAAAATGAATATGCAGACTCGAACTAGATACCGCGTCTGATATGTTTTTACTCATATTCCTATTGCTCATATGCTCATATGCCTGATATAATCTATCATTATACTATATTATATACAGCCTTGGCCAAAAGTATTAGACACCCATACTTTTTTTATTTATCTGAAATTCTTTTACCTGTATTGTTTCCTATCGGTTGCCGGCATTATACATAAGTTTAAAGGGTTCTGGAACCAAAGAATAATTCACAGCAAGTGCCATAAATCAATTTTTAGCTTTCAGATAAATAAAAAAATATAGGTGCCTAATACTTTTGGCCAAGGCTGTATATATTACGCAAATATTGTGAGCATACACATGATTTTTGCAAAATAAAGAAAATTAAACTGTGTCTTTAGGGATATAATAGAAAGACAGTTCAATTCATATATGTATTTGTTGATCTATTATTCTTTGTGCTTCTCTCTTTCTCTCTTTTTCCTCCCCCCTCTCTCTCACCCCCTCTCTTTCTTTCTCTCTCTCTCTCTCTATCTATCTATCCGTCTTATAGTGCTCGATTACGAATCGTCGTAAGGTATAGGGTAATCAAACCGGCAATTTCGGAATTCACCTAAAATCCTAATTTAAGATGACGAGTGCCCGATAGAGCTCGCTCGTTTGCTCCTACCAATATCACCCTTGTGCTGGCCCGGAGCTCGGCTTAATCGCAGCGCTCATTGCTTAATCCGTCGTACTCGTCGAATTATCGAGCACAGCAGGATACTCAAACGCGCCGCCATATGCGCGATCGGGGAAGGATTGAATAAAACAAGATATATATCCCCGCGACCAATTCCGCAGTTGAGTCGCAGTCGTAATCGTACCCGTCGATCATTACGCGTTAACGCGAAAGATAATGAGCGACAAAAGGGAGAGCCTGCGTCCGGGGCCTCTGGCGATACGACATCCATCGCAGCTTCCACCGGCGCAATAGCGGCCGACAATGGCGCGCGGACGTTCGGTTTAATTAAGTTTCGTAATTTTAATTAAATGCGTAGCGCGCGAAGTAACTCCGCGCGGGAAACCGGTCGGTCTAAATTTATGTTCGATGAATCGCGTTCTGCGGCTGATCGCGCGTAGTACCTTTGAGAGTTTTCGCCAGCCATGCACGGACTGCTTTTGCCGCACCCCCGTGCATGGTAACGTGCGCAGAATTTAATTGCGGAATAAATTAATGTCGTTCTTTGAATAGGCAACGAAATAGGCAGCCGCGGGGAAGAGGTAAATGGCGATATGGCGAAGCCTGACGTATCTTTGCGGCCAGCGAAGCGACATGAAAGCCTGCGCAAGCAGTTTTGGAATACGTGGTAATAGATTGATTTATGAACGTCTATACATAGAACGCTTTCCCAAAATGCCCCTGTAGCAACTGTCGATTGCAATAATTAATTATCGTTATTACTCATAGATTATAATAAAATTGCCTCGGGATTTATAATAAGGTTGTCCTCGGAATAACTTTCTATAATAGAACTGTTATTCGATACGATTCTACAAGAACCATTATAAACATTTTTGGAACAAATTGGAACCATGAAGAACGAACTGAAATACTCTACAGACATCGTGCGTTATATGTGGGTCAATCAATGAGCGCGCGCTGTTGTAATCACCCAGCGACATTCCCTATCGAGAAAATCGTAATCGAGATTGTCGCAAAAATCTCAATCGCGCCAAATATCGTGCGAATGGGATGCAAGATTGGTCGGGCATTGCGAAGTATCGGCGTGCATACGTATCCAGGTCGTCTCCCTAATAACGTTTCCGTCAAGACCGAAATCGCCAGATACAAGGCGAGTGCCCTGGCCATTCGCTTTTACAGGCATCCTGTCAGAGGGAAGCCATTAACAAGATATTGCGAATACACACAAGGTCGACCGGAAGATCGAGTCCTTCCTCTGAACCGGAGAAACCGCCGCGCCGGGAAAGATGCGCCGGACGGACCGCGCGCTAACAATACGGTCGTTATGTAATATCGTTATGCCATTTGGACCGTACCGCGCCGGTTACCGCTGGTATCCGATTTCGAAAGCGAGCGAACGGATCCGAACAAAAGGGCCCGGACAAAGAGCGGGCCGAGGCACGTGACTGCGGGTCATCTGGAATCGAGCTAATTTGACGGACGGTGCCAAATGCGGTGTAGAGCCGCGAGCAAGAAAAAAGTGCTGGCCGGGTCTCGTCGGGCGCGCTAAATGCAAACGTTTTCACTGTATTTGAACGGCGGAACACTTCTGGACATGGGCGCCCATCAGAGGGGGCAAGGAGGGGCATATGCCCCCCCCTGGATTTTAATTTTTTCAATTTAAAATGATTTTATGATTGACAACCAGATAATTGTTATTTGAAATGTATACACTTAAAAATAAAAATCTGCATAAATATTTCTTTAAAAATTGTTATTTGAAAATATTAAATAACGTTTGTTTGGCAGAGCCTTACAAAGATGGTACCCCTAAGTGTATTTAAACTCTGCCCCTCCTTGAAAAAAGTTGTGAGGGCGCCCATGCTTCTGGGCCATGCTCGTATGCGAAAAGTGCGTATCGATTCGCGCGCACGTATTTTCGCGATGCGAGCCCCGAGGAATCGCTTTGTGGCCGGGGTTGTGTTGCTCCGTCGAATCATAGAGAGCCGGCAAAGCATTTAACAGTTTCGAGGACCGACTTGCGCTCAAATATGTGTTTTATAACGGAAATTCAAAGCTGCGCGATTGTGTTCAACTGTTGAATACCACGACCCACGAAAATTCTTGTTTATACGTTTGTTTTGTTGGTGTAACATTTTTTGATATAAATTATTTTCAAAACCATGATAACGTAATATAAACTTTTGAATTTTTATACATTTTTCCAGTAAATGCTAGGTAAAAACAAATAAAACGTTACTTTAAGATGCCATTACATTGCAATATAATATCAGCGTTATTAATTATTCCTTTTATTGTAGGTTTTTTAAAATCTATTTAAAATCCATTTTGTCTCCATAAAAATGTTGAAATATAATTTTCTAATAATTGATGACTGAACATGTATAACAATGACATTTAGCGACCTAAAGTGAGTGAAGTATTAAAATGTTTATAATTTCCACGCGAAATATCTATGGAAAATAATGTTATCCCGCAATTGTGAGACAAATTACATATAAAAACTAATATAAAATGCAAAACTTACGAGTGTATGTAAATGTAATAGAAAGCGGCAAGTACTTAAACTTACTTAATTGCAATTGCGGATGACAGCAACATGAACAAGAGGTAGCAGGTGCTGTCTTAAATTTGTAAAAGTAACTGTGCTACCGCTAAGCATGAATAAGCAATTAAAAAAGAACCGCAAGCCTTAAAAAAAGGACTCTTTGTGAGCTCAATTATCCACGGGATTTACATCCCGCCTATCTACACACACATCCCCCACATCTTACTACCTGTAGAAAAAAAGTGTGTCCCATCAGTTAATATATAACATTAAGTATTTATATATAAAATAAAATATGTTAATCAGAAATTAAGAGAAATGATAATTAATGATATAATAATAAAACTTACATAAACAAATATCAACTGATTGTAAATAGAATAATAATTTTAGATTTATACATGCGTAATTGTTTTGTGAAATTCAAATTTTTAACTATAATATAAGGTATTTAACTGTAAAATATAAGGTATTTTTAACTGTAATATAAGATATTTAACTAATATAAGGTATTTAACTATAATATAAGGTATTTAACAAATTTTTAACTATAATATAAGGTATTTAACTGTAATATAAGGTATTTTTCCCTATCCATAGTTATTTACAATTCGACATAAAAATTATAGATAAAGTTCTGACGATAACGAGTCATTTAAAATGAACATTCGGAGCATATTATAATAAAACAGGCTTATAGAGATGTGTAATTGGAAGCTATTTCATAGAATACGATTTATTCAGAGTTAACGGGATAAACGTATCTATACAGCTCGGTAGCCGAAGAGAGACTTTGGCGAGCGAGCGTTTGCCATTGGCGCGCTCTCGTGTGTTGCGATAATGAATTTACGTCACGCGCTCGTCTGAAAATACCCGGTCCCAAGCTGCGCCTGTAATCGCAACAAAACCGAAGCTCGGATGGTGCCGCGTAATTCGCCCGCATTAGTCGCCGTGCTCGGCAAGGTCCGCGACTACAATGGTAGTCCTTAGCGCGAGCTATCGTCAACTCCGTGCAGGTCTCGCGACGTGAGCAACAAAGGCTTTTGCGGAAGTGCGATGTCGCATAGGCGGCTCATTTAGCTTCTCTTTGCGCGTTCTTCCTCAACAACTGAGAAAGGGAGATAGAGATAGATAGCTAGATAGAGATGAGAGAGAGAGAGAGAAGTGCAAAAACTGTTTGCCTTGTCTCCACATTGATTCCCTGTCACGTGTCTTTTTATCCAATCTATTTGACTAACCCGTGATCCAAAGAAAGTTCTCTCTCTTTTTGACTTCTTTTCACGTATGTTTCCGCATCTTCACGCAAGTCATATCCATTTTTTCACTTTCTCTCCTGTTTGTTTTTCCCGTTGACAAACAACGAACATTGAATAAAGTGCATTAATATAAATGTCACAATTTTAGCTCTGATGGTATACCATTATTCATTAAATATGATAGCGGATGATACCTATTACGTTTTAACTTTTACATCAAATGAAACAGGACTTTTAATGTGATAAAAGCATGTTTTGAGATTATAAATAATAGCCCATTCAATTTAACGGCATATTACAAACTGACTCGCATTTCCACGATGCAATTTGCGTATTGATTAATGCTCGGTTGCTGAGTAACGATTAATAAAATACATTTACCGCACATTTACAGCCAGTCGCAATATAACAAAATGATATATTATTATTATATACTATAATTTACAACAAATTTTCAGATGTTCCTTACCTTAATGGGTGAAGGAACAATTATATAAACTCTATCAGTATTTTTATTGCAAAACTGCTGTAACTTGAAATGTTCACTTAAAAAGAAAAACAAAATTAATACTTTTATCTTTGAGAAGAAAAATTTTAATTTAATTATAGAAAAATAATTTTCTTATAACTTTTTTAATAACTTTATTAAAAGGCTTTCCACAATCAGCAACACAAGTCTAAAAGACGTAGAGGAAAATGGTATTCCACTTGAAACCGAGGTAAAACAAAAGAGAGAAAGAGACCGACATCGTTCGACAATTTAATACAAAAAAGGGAAAGCTGGAATAAGAACATCGCAACAAAGCGATTATTTCTACGGATATACGAGATGTCGACATGTGGGGCTTCCCTCGTGCCCCTCTCCCTCTCACTTTCTTCGTATTTCGCGCGACGATCCCCCTTCCGCGTCCTTTAGTCTTTCTCGCCGGGTGGCATTCATTCGGCACGCCACCATTTTTCACGTCCCTTCCGCATCCCACCCTTGCCCCGTGTCATCTGCCACTGCGATCTTTCGTCGACTTCTTCGCCGAGTCCCCTGGGTATCCCGCGCCCACTCTCTCTCTTTTCGTCCTTAGTCATGTCTCACTTTCTTCTCGCCCCCTAACATCTCGCGCGACCCTAGGCTCTTATAAAAATACTCTAACGTGCCGGGACTAGTAGACGACCGAGGCGACGCCGACGACGACGCTGCCGACGCAAGAATCGCCCTCAAATAAATCCCGTGCGCATGATCCTTTTTACAAACGCGGCATTTGCATAATTGGTGTAATAACCCGATACTTCTCCGAGAAATCTCGCATAGGGAGGCAGAATAAGAATCGACCGTACCGTAATGACCATATCTACATATGTCGTTGATAATCAGCGTCAAGATTGCCGAGACACTTTTTGTTTCGCGGGTAACATGTGCGCGATATTGTACGTGTATAACTTAAAGACGGTAATAGTAGCCACATCATAAAAAAACACACGCAAATATCCTTTTCCAATTTTAATAAATTTTAGACATGAATAGTATAGATCAAAATAAGAGGTACATATTTTTTACAAGTGCTCTTATACGATAAGAGGGTAAAACAACACGTTGAAAAAAATCGACTTCTAAATCTCTCGGCAAATATCATTAAAGCAATAAAATATACGAGAAACAGTTTTACAATTTTAAAAGCATTTATAGAGATACATAAAGTTTTTGAAAATATCATATAGTTTCTCTAAAATACCTCTACCATCCACTATCGACTTGAAAGTTTAAAAAGAAATTGTATGACAAAGTTAAAGCTTATTTAGAGATAAATTTAACCATGTATAAAAAATTCTAAAATCTTCGAAAAGTGGAACATGTGATGGGAACATTTTGAAAAATGTTACGTTTTATAAAATAAAGTGCCTTTGAAACCATTAAACTTTTAAATAAAATATTTTTTATATCTCCACTGTTCAACAATATGCTCTTCGGAAAATAAAAACTGCATTTTTTCAAATGGGTGTTTCATCCTCTTAACGCGCATAAGAACATTTATAAAAAATATATGTCCACACTACAATACATCCAAAGTTCATTTAAATGGGGGGATGACACTTGCATGTGTTTCCTAAAACATATTAAACGTACTCAATGCATTAATATATATTTAACCGAAACATAACTATTACATTAACTATTACATTAACTATTACATTAACTATTACATTAACTATTACATTAACTATTACATTAACTATTACATAACTATTACATTAACATTATCATACTTTTCTTACAAAGACAAAAATAAATCCATGGAGGTTACTTACGGAACAAAAAAAAGTATCCACCTTTCCGATAGTAACTATACACGTCTTTATATACTTACGCTCCCTTGTGTTCTCGTTGCCGTCGCCATCGAGGAATCCACGTGGAGCTCAGTCTTCCAGAAACTAGACGCTCGATCGGATACGAGAACGAAAGACATCGTTGCGGTAAAAGTGCGCGCGGATACGTATACACACTCGGAATGTGTCTCTCTATAAAATTGTCAGGTATCGTTTTCTCTGGTACGTAACGGCCGCATAAAGCCCGCCGTCTGTCCGAGGAGGCCGCCATGGTCGTTTCTGTCGTTTTGCGCGCGGGTCCGCAGGTGTTCCCGTAGGTGAACCCGCACGTTCTCGCTGAGAGACGTCGCACCGAAATCGATCGGACACATAAGCCAAATATATCGATAAGAGAACAAATATAGCGATAAGAGAAATTGTTTATTGACCAACAAAATTCATAATTATGTATTTTTCATTTTTTTTCTCCTTCTATTTGTTACAGAAGATGATCCAATACAACCGCGGTATAACCGAGAGAGGAGTGAGTTATATGAAAAAATAAATAAATAATATACAATAACATTATTTCATACAAGGCTTCGTTTTCTCGGAAACGAAGCCTTTCAACGTGTCATACAAGTTTAAAAAATATTATTAATGTTTCATTTTTTAAAGTTATTTTTCTCGGAAATGAAGCCTTGCATAAAATAACATTATTTTATATTTTATTTGTTTTAAGCTTGAATGATTTTTAATAAGTCACTCAAGCTTAAAAAACATTACTAATGCGTGTTATATGTTGTCGAATTTATCTCATGGCTACCGAATGTATATATAAATAATACAATATTCTATTAAAAAATAAAAATAATCTTCATATTTTACGTGAAACTTAAAACCTAACCTTTTTACTAATTCAGTTTATTTTAAATTGTTTTACTAAGTATGGACATTTGTTTTATTTATATGGATTAAATCACTGTTAAGCACGTGTCAATTATACAATACAACATCCATAAAATCATTTAGCTTAAAAAAAATAAGCATGTTATTAATTACACAGGCCTGCATATTTTAACTTTTTTCTGTTGCCTGGAAACGAAAAATGGTTTCGCGTAATCTTTTACGCGCTAAATACGAATCCGCGCAAACGAAAATTTTCCATCAGATAAAATTTTTAAGAAAAATGGGGTTGAAAGTTAAAACCCCCCCAAAAAGGCAATTATTGCCATTTTTGAAAATTCATAGCGCAACAACCTGACGTGCTAGAGACTTCAAAAAAGGCTTAAAATGAAGCTGAAATAACTTTACTTCTTCTGTTTCGAAAATTTTGCAGCAGGCATAATTATGACTGACGCGTTTTGTTTTTAGTAATGTGTGTATGTGAAAGCGTTCTTCTCGAAAACGAAATCTCATATATAGAAATTTTATTCTGTAATTCTCAGTTTTTTGTATAAAAAAAAATCATGTTTACAAAAAATCAACCTCTCCAATTCATCATTACGCGCTATTATGTAGGTACATGAGACTGACAAAACGAGATGTTGCGTAACGTCTTGACTCTATTACGAATAATCAAATTAGGTCTCAGGAGAGAGATAAAAGGAAAGTGCGTATACGTCGAGTATTAATAATCAGCCCGGATAATATCCACGTGGCGGAACATAAATGTCAAATAGCGATAGTTTCCAGCGTACAATAGGCGCACATAGCAATCATGGAGGATTACTACACACACATCGGTTGTTTTATCATTAGGCAGAGATACGACCGGCGGGTAGGAAAGACCGGATGTCGCGTACGACCGGCGCGGCGGGGAGTCCAGCTATACGAGCTTCCGTCTCTGCTCTCCGTGTGTGTTTGATTCTATACACCGGCGCGGTTTACGCTGCGTAATGCGAGACCTTTGAACGTTCCGGGGAGGATGTGCCAGGCGCGTGGTGGTCTGCTTACACGCATACATTATGACGGGGCTAAAATTTAACAGTAATAACCACAAACAGTAGTTACGTATGCACGGTTTACCAGCAGAACGAATCGATAGCTCGACCCCCGGCGCGAGCCCCCGCGCGCGCTCTCGCTCTCCCGCGAACTCCTCTCGCGTGAAAGTGGAAAGCACCACGGAAGCGCCACGAAAGCGCGCGGAATAACCATGCCGAAAGTTTCGCACGGCACTATTATTTGCGCGGGACGAAAGTAATCGAATATTAATTACTTTCGGAGGGGGGGTGGGGGGCGCGCGGGGGTGGGAGGGTGGGGCCAGGTCGCGCGCGCGGACCGGGCGGCGCCGAGATAAAGCAGCGACCTTGCCTTGATATTTACATGGTTCTCGATACACAAACAACATAGGAATTTCAATGTACACAGTCTGACGCGCGGCCACCTCCTATTTTCCGTAGTGGCCGTTATTAAATTTTACTCTAGATAGCCCGAAATGCAAAACTATTTCGGTGTATGAAAGCAATATGGAGCTTACGAAAAAAGGCCGGTAAAAAAGAGAGTACGCGCGCAGTCGAACCCGGCTACGTTATTAATTCTTTACTGTAGAATTTTTCACTTTTCCTTTTGCAATCCCTTTATATCGGATTCGTTTATGAATAGTGATGCCTACGAATACGGTCTTTTATTTATAGCGCGCGCAAGAAAGGGGGCAGCGAAACGCGCGGTTTAAATATCAGTTACGATGTAATTTTCACCACTGTCTGATCGCCCTCTCCGCATACGTTTTTCACCGGTCGGGGCCGATCGCTCACCATTTTCCCTTCACCCACGGCCAGAAATTACATAAACTCGCGAATAAAAGCGTAGCGTGCCCGTAATTTTTCGCGGTTCACAAACGATGCGGCGCGAGTTGCAACAAATAACATTCATAGGACTACGCGTCCCCAGGGCACATGCCGGCATTTTTGCGTTTTCCCTTTCTTTTTACACAGGTATACTATGTCATGTTCTCGCAGCCGTAAGGAGAGTCAACGACAGGGAAACACATACGTTACAAGTCTGGCGATTATAAAGCGAAAACCGCATGCAACGAGCGACAACCCATACAGCACAGAAATTGCAGCAACGTCGCAGTAACATTGCAGCAACATAACGCAACATAACAATATTGCCGAAATGTTGCTGCAATGTTACTGCGACGTTGCTGCAATTTCTGTGCTGTATGGGAAGTGTTTCTAAGCTGGAGATTACTAAATAAATCCGTTAGTAAAAATACAACATGTACCGTTAAGTAACAAACAGCTTTTAAAGCACAAAGTTTCTTCTGTATATCTTGCAAACGTGTGTCAAAAGTGCGTTCACAGTGAGATCGACGATAAAACGACTAATTACACTGTTTTTTGACAATGGCACTTATTGTCTTGATTATCTAAAAAACATTACGCGCAATATCATAAAAGTAACGTATTTTGCAAGTAATAAACTAATTGATTTATACATAACAATTGAAGTATTTTGATTGTTTAAAACGTCGAAACTGCATTCGAAAACGCAGCTCGTGCGAGAATTCTCAAGCCAAGCTACTACGAGCGAAGCTACTGCGTCACAGTTTCATGCTTCTGTGACTGACTGACGCTATTTGACGATGCCATTTAACTAGTTTAGATAGGACTGGTTTCGACTTGCCTCGGCAAGAACGTAACAACGCGAGAAATTATTTAATACTCCCGGGGATCAACGCTACTCTCGCTAGAATCGACTTTTAAAAGGGGGGTGGAGGGAAGGAGATAACGCTTCTTGATTTTATCATGTAAAGTGAAATCTACTATGCTAGAACCAATTTTAAGATATTAATTGCGAGGCCGCTTAAAATATATCCATTTAGCACAGATGTGCAATGGATATATATTCTTCAAATTCAATGGATACATATATATAGTATGATTCTGAAATATAACCGAGTAAATTATTCAGGTAAAATTTTTTTTTTATATCGATTTTGGATTAGATTTCTACTTAATGAAAATTCGAATTATCAATAGCTTCTTACTTATAAATGACTAGAAGCGACATGCAAAATAAACTTCAGAATAATAGAAATTTATAAAAAAATTTATTTATAAAAATTTTAAAGTTTCAGTAATATTTATACCTAAGATATAATTACCAAGATTAAGAAATAAATAATACAGCACAACGACAGAAATATTCCAAGTGATCGAACTAGGTCACACGCGATCGCAACCCTCGTGCATTTTTTAGTTTAAAAATAATAGAATATGAGGGTATGATTTACGTTGGGGTACTCCGCGTACTCAGTCTGCGAATCTGATACGTTCGAGTTTTGAGACCTCAATTATTCAGCGTGGGTATTCTAGCATCACATCGGTTGCTAAATCGCGAGCTACGGTTGGTTGAAAGTGTCGAATGTGTTGCGATGAGCACGACGGACTGGGTAGATAAAAATTTCATTACCTCACCCTCGGACTCGTCGCACAGCACTAAACCCCCGGCTACGGTGGGCTACAGTATCCATGTCAAAGATTTCGCCCGCGCGTACTTTCTATCTACGCGCTGCTTTGTTTACCGTTTCTGCAACATGTTCGCCAAAGATACCGGAGGGTGCTATTACAACGAATGCACCTGCGCGCACCTGCGGGTCTTGACGGATTTTTATGTATTTATTCAGTTCTAAGCACAAATTCCATCTCTTTGTGGATATGGCACTCGCATCAGCTCGCGGCGACGGAACCCAATTACTCTACCATTTTTTCCTGTTGTGTTAATTAATCACAGTGGTGAGCCGCAAAATTGTTTCGCAAATGCAAAAAAAATATATCAAAAGAAATGAAACATGTGATAAAGCTTAATCTAATTATTTCTTTGTTAATTAAAGGAAGAAAAACTAGAGGGATGACATTAAATAACATACATAAAAGAAATTGGAAAATTTTTATGAAAAGTGGATCTGAGGATATAGAAACACAGCTCCGATTGTTAATATGCGATCTTTGTAAATGTTCTTTATGCAACTGGATAAAAAATATGCCATCAATTCTTTAAAAAAATTTTTTTTAATTAATAAAAAATTTTAATGTGTGTGTGTCTGTGTGTACGGGGAAATAAAGAGGTTTGTCTTCAATACAAGTACTTCTAATATTCACACACACAGAAACAGTTCGGACAGAGTACAGCAAGCAAGATAGCTTCTTAAATTATAATGACATTTAACCATAACATTATTGCTCACTTCGCAATGGATATCCATGAAAGTAGCTCATTCTTCAACCAGCTATTTCGACACTATTAAATTCACGATGCAAATCCAGTTAAGTCTCGCTGCATGAATCCAAACCAAAGTGTAACAGTACCAAGGACTTTCTACATAAGTAACATCGCAACTCCTATTGATATAATTTATATAATTAAGATAGATCTCCTTCTGTGCATACATACACAGAAGATAAATTCATGCGACAAAGTGCGTCTCGTAGATGATTATAAGTTTGACGAGCGAAAATGTCGGCGTAAATTAGAATATTGTTATTAATATTGCTATTAAAGCTTACGTTAAACAATTTGTAATTTGCATCAGATTTTAGGACAGAACTCTATAATTTTATGTTTATAATTCCTGAAATCTGACGCAAATTACAGATAATCCGAGATTTAATTGTAATTCTCTAATTTATTT
>NJRQ01000035.1:797136-809195 GCA_003063805.1 Aphaenogaster ashmeadi | reverse complement strand
ATATGAAAATAATAAAAAATAATATAATATAACATAATATGCAAAACATTATAAAAATATTATAAAAATATATAATTGCATATGATGCAGCATTATACCTCAATATTTCAATACTAATGTTAAATATTAGCAGTATTTAATCACTGAAATCTTCAATATTGAAGTACTTGTAATCACTACAAGCTCAGTAATTGAATTACAAGAAATTACTGTACATCAGTAATTTAAGTACTCAAAATAAGTAATTAATCACTAACTCACTAGTGATACATTTCTCTAAGGGCATGGGCACCGCACGGAAATCCATCGTGCCGAAATGCCGTCGCGTCGCCTTGAGTTTATCCTCTTCTTCTCCCTCTCCCTCTTCTAAATCCACGCATGTAAAAATCCCGACGGAAAAAAATATGATTTCAAAATTAGCCGGCGCGCGGGAAGTGTCCCCGACGATCTAAACGCGAGAGAGATTTGAAATCCGCGATGACAATTCGTGATAATGCATTTCCAGAATAACGCTCCATCTGCATATCTCGCATTTTTTTTTTTGCGAGGATGGATTTTCATACGTTAGCATACCGTCCCGATTTCAGGATCTCGCCTATTCAGATTTTGGGAGGAATATTTTGAGAAAATTATATTTCCTGATTTATCATCGACGTTCTTCCATTTCTAATTTCCGATCCGCGTGTGCAGTACGTACGGACACTTCTGAAAGGTCCTTCTCACTTTTCGAAGTTAGACGGGGACGCTATCCTGAATCCCATCAAAATTTGAGCGCCTGTACGCTATACTTATCCATGCGCTCTCTCGCACGTATCGCCCAATTATTAATGCATTCCGAGATTCTGTCTTTTCGAGTCTCTCGACAATTGCCGTCGTTATTACTACCGGTGGATAAAGCATTATTCCGTTTAAATTATGCGAGCTTTTTTCGGCACTTTCCACGTCGCTGCAACGCCAGCTGCACCAGCAGCATTTGAATCCCTCGCATCGATCGGCATACGGCACGTACGGCGCGATGCCAACCGCTTGTAATTTTCATTAGAGACGCGCGTATTCGTCGCGTCCGCTCGCGGCCCCCATAAGGCGGCTTATAAGCGACCGCCTCGTCTGATATTACAACGTGCAGAGACACGGAATCCCGAGTAGTAGCCATGTTCGCTGACATTAATTAGCAGGAAGGGCAGCGCGAAGCAGCGGAATGGTCTCCGCTTTTCTAATGCTGCTTTGTTGACTCGAGCGACAGTGACCGACCGTATCTTTCTCTCTGCGCAAATTATCTTACAATTATATTCTTCAGGTACTATACTTAATATTTATAACGGAAAGAATGGTTTTGCTGAAATATCTAAGGCCAGATACAGATCTGAAATTAATTTTGTTAGACTATCAAAAGTAACTAATTGTAAGTAGGACGCTTAAAATAATTGCCAGAATATTAAAACTTTTTGCAGCATTAGCATCAGGTTTGAGTCTTACTTAGTTACTTTTGATGGTTTAATAAAATTATTTTCAGATCTATATTTGATCAAATTTATAGATATTTCATGAAAACCGTTCTTTCTATGTATAGATACTACTATTATAAATGTATAATGTATACGGAAAGAATGGTTTTACTGAAATATTTGAAAATTTGGCCAGATACACACTGAAAAAAATCTATGTATTTTTACATGGAAATTACTTGTTCAAAACCAGAAAATTACCTAATTATCACTGTAATTTTTTTTCCAGATTTTGAAAAGTAAAAATACATTATTAATGGTAAAATACAGGTGAAATTACTATTTTTATGCAAAAATCACTTGTAATTTCATGTGAAATCACTTGTAATCATTTGCAATTTTCCATGTGGGTAGAGCAATATTGCATGATTATGCTGGGTTGGAAAAAAATCCAGCATAATTATGTAATTTCACACAAACATTTTTTTTAGTGCAGATCTGAAAATAATTTTGTTGGGTCATCAAAATAATTATGTAGGACGCCCAAAATAGTTGCTACAATATTAAATCATTATATTTGAGTGTCCTACGTAGTTATTTTTGATGGTCTAACAAAATTATTTTCAGATCTGTATCTGGCCAAATTTTTAGATATTTCAGCAAAACCGTTCTTTCTGTGTATGCTATTAAATTGTTCCATAAATTTGCATCGATTCTATAATTAAAATATAAATGGTATGAAAACTATTTCTTGTCTTGATACGATAGAAGAAAATTTTAGAAGCAGTAAACTCCTATCAACGTCAAATTACGCGCTTACTTTAAATATCTGAGAGAGAAGGCGGAAACCAATTTAATCCACAAACATAAATTTCTCAGAGAAATAAACAGACAAGCTGCGTGTTCTTTAACATAGATATATTAAATTAAAAGTTTGACATAAAATGCGAATGTTCTTTCATATATCTAATTTCATATTGGAACAATAAATTTTAGTATACATCAGAAATATTAACTTTCTCGTTCACACTGTACAGTCATATAATTGCATTTAGAATTATGAAATAAAATATTACTGTTATTTATATATTTTCATATCTGGGAATATATATTAGTTCTTTTGTTGTATAAATATCTCTAACAAACACATATTTTGACACGTACTGAAAAACTTCTCGGTAAAATAGTGTATTATCAAAAATACAAATATTTTTTTGTACATATTAAATAATGCTACGAATAAAAATTAAATTGAATTCCGAGTTTCGTCGAAAGATACCACTGTGCAATATAAAAACATATTCATTAATTACATTCTGTATTCCGCATTATACATATTAATTTATTGACACTTCTATTCTCAAATGAAAATAACTTATTCCTAAAACGGAAAAAGCTATTTTCTCCAAAATTATGCCTATTAGAGAACAATGTTCTCAAGACACCTTGTATTTCTCTCGATATTTCTTCAGGTTATCGTTTATCGCGTACATCAGGTAATCAAGTTTAAATTTTTTCCGAAGAATCATATGCCGGATTGACCACTGCAGTGCCGACGCTATCGTTATCCACCGTATCCTTATCCTCGGCCGCCCTCCATAACGGCGTGGGCCGAAATAAACTCGGCAAGTTCTGTGAACAATTAAAAGGGCACAAATTAAATTGTTGCGAATCCGATAATGGGCGAGATACGTGCCGCCGGCGCCGTTCACGTTCCCGCGAGGTCATATCTCCTCGCGGGAAACCGCACAAGTACTTTCGAAGTGTGCGCGGAACGCCCGAAAACAACGGGAAAGGGAGATAAGAGTAATGTTAAATTTATCGGCTAACAGAAAGCGGAAGCGGTCAAGAAAAAGGGCTGCCTGCCCCCCTTCCCCCCTCTCTCCCATTCTTCGTAGAAATGGGTAGAAATAGGTGCGATCCGAACAGGGCCGCTATTGACATAAAAGTAAAATTAAAAACATCACGAACTGTTTTCTTGAGAATTATTATACTTTCTTCCCGCCCTGAACGGTCGACGATGTCTTATAAATGAAATGAAAAGCTCTAGTAAGCGCTGAGATACTAAAAAATATATTGTCCATAGAAAGTAGTTTATAACATTCTTAATATTGCGCTCTGTACGAAGTGTTCGAGCGAAATTTTATTTGGCACCTCTTCTCGCATATAAAAAAAAAACAGGATTTTTATAGGATACAGAATTGACATTTTGCAATCTGAAAATGCAGAAAAATTCAATATAGAGATTCGCGGTGTGTTCACGCATTTATTTGCAAAACGATTTATACAATGCGATACCCACCATTCGTTGGCAAAAGCCCGAACGTCATAGCCGGGGATCGTCAGTTTAATCAAAAAAGTTTAATCCCGTAAAATGTTCTTTTAAATATATGTCAATTTGTGTATTTTCAATTTCGTTAAAACTCGCAATTGGCGACTCTCTCTCTCTCTCTCTCTCTCTCTCTTATTTCTGTATCTCTCTTTCTCTCTCTTTGTGCGGTGCGCTCTTTGTGCGGTGCGCACGATTTGCACACTGGCTTTCGGCGGCCCTGCAGCGATGGAGAGTGGCAGGCTCCCTTCCCCACCGCGAAGAAACTTTTCGTTTCAAAGTACGATTACCAACGTACTGTGGAAAAACTTGTATTAAGACGTTCCCCGAGTTCTCGAGATTTTACGGCGCGGACCGCAACTTCTAAATCGGCCCGTAACCGCTACCGCGCCGACAGCGGCACGTAGCTTTCGGGAGATTCTCACTCTAATCGAGATATCGGGAATGGCGTGATACAATAACGCAGCAACGGCATCGGCATACCGCAATTTCTCCGGATTTTCCACGGAAACAATTTCTTTTAATGCATCATACGCATAGCCTGTAAATTAAGTAAAAGACTTCGGTGAAGTATTAAAAAGAACTTTGCCCGTCCCTAATAATTACAAAAAGAATAATTTATAACATTCTTACGCCGGATGCGTAATGGCGAAAGTTTTTACTCGCGTTTGATTAATCGATCGTACATAGGAAATGAGACAAGTTGGTCAAAATTGTTGGGAGATCCAATGATTTCGCAGCCGCCTCTACCTTCTCATTAGCGAAAATTAATGACCCGATCTCCTAATAAAACAATCTCCCTTTCTTGAAGACGGTCAACCGATAAGTCATTAGGCAACAAAGAAGAATACTGATTATTAAGAAATCTCAACTCGAACTTTTCTCTGAAAAGTCGACGCTCTTCATGCCTGTTTGATAAATGTGTCTTTGCGGAAAATAGATTATTTTTAAGATTTTTATTTTCAATGCGTAATGTATCATATCTGAATCGTTGGTCAAAATCAATTATTCTTCTTATTTTGAGGAATGTAATGTATATGCAGCATACTTATATATTTAATGATATTAGAAAAGCTTCCAATCTTTATACAGAGTGACCTAATAAATAAATAAATAAATAAAAAGAACGAAAATAAAGGAACGAATGAATATTTCTGAAAGCGTCTTGAATTAATTAAATAAAGGAATAAATAAATTTATTTCACTGTAGGGTTGTTTAATAATTTCTGCAGACAGAAATAATTACAGATAGAAATTAGCTATTAGAATGAAGCAATAAATATGGTATTAAAATAATTTAAGAACAATTGACTCCAAAGCGCTTCCCAATTGGGCGTTTGGAAAGCTTTGGAGTCAATGGTTCGGCCATTTTGAATAGACAATTTCGTATAATAGCGTGTGTATTCAAAATTTGTACACTTGAACTAATCTTTACAATTAAATTCAAATTATAATTATTTATTTGCTGCCATGTATTTAAGTATGTATTTCTTGTACTATAAATTATACAGAAAGTCTAAAATTCAAACAGCTATAACTTAATAAAAATAAGTCGTACGATCATAAATTAAAATTCATTTGAAAGCTCTTGAATTGTACTATTAGATGCCGTTGACTTTATTTAGAATCAAGTTTTTTTGTTGCCGTAAAAGATGATGAAAATGGCAAAAAACGCCATTGGCCGTTTTATCCTAATTATTTCAAAATTCTAACGTGCTACGCAAATTTTGACAACAGTATCGTGTTCAGCACGAAAAAATCTTCGGAGTATGTACTGTGGCACTTCGGAGAGAAAAAAAGTGATTTTTTGTTGAACTGTGTAATTCGGTGACGCATTAACAAAATATTCATACAGTAACAGTTGAACAGTAATAACGTAAGAGGAGGAAATAATATTTCAGATACGAAATATCAAACATATGTACATGATAACAGGAAATTAGACTCTCATAAATTTTCATTAGGCAGATAGGCGTGACAAATATTGTACTAGACTAGGATGACCAGATCGCTCGACCAAAAAAAGTATATAAATTAAGCGGGGGGGGGGGGAGAGGATCTGAAAATTTTCACAAAATTATAGCTGTTATTAATAAATTTTTATTAATGCCATAAATGTTGATAATCTCACAAAAAAATTATTTACCTATATGTTTATTTATTATTGCTTTGTAACTAAAAATATTTAATAAACTAAAAACCAAAAAATGCAACTCGCATAAATGTTATAATGATGATATTGTCTCTGTGTGCGTAAATGGAAGGGGAAAACGCTGGTGTGCACAGGTATGCATCGAAATCGCACCACTGACTCAAATTTTATCCAAAAAAAAGTACAAACAGTACGTTTCCATGGAAAAAGTAAAAAATGGTCAAAAATATCTGTCTTTTTTGTGATTCAAAAAAAGTACACGTACTCTTCAAAAGATTGGTTCTAGTCACCCTATACTAGACCTTTGTATTTATCTATCCAAGGAAGGGTTACCCAACAGGTAGCTGATTCAAAGGAATTTCTAAGGGAGAGTGGAAAGGAAACCTAGAGGTTGGCTGTAAAAACCGCCCTCTATACATACAAAAAGATATCCAACTTGCATGAATTTCTACCTTAATCCAAAGACAAATATTAACTGACCAACTTTAAAATCTTTTATTTGTGAACAACTGACTCACCTTCGCTCTCCAGGCTTCCCAGACTTTTAGGATAAAGAAGATCGGCAATGGCAACAAGGTAGCTAGTCCGATTCCAATTCCAAGTGTACCCGCCCAAACTGGGAATATATAATGTTCGTAATTTCCCCGAAAATCGGTTTGGTCCAGCTGGTATCCAAAGACTCCCTGTGGATAAAAGGCGGGGCGCAATTAGTTGGATGTTTGCTTTCTATACGTACAGTTTGTTGCACCGGGCTGCGGTGGACGATATATGTGCGCGAGAACGTGGCACAATTATCAATTAAGGGAGATTTCGAATTTTTAATCAAAACTAACTTTCGCGCACGGCACCGTTCGGCGGCCGTCGAGGGAAATATTTCGATCCCCGCGACGGCGCGGGCGAAAAATTTCAGCCGTTATAAATAAAAATTCGCTCGGCACGCCTCGACAGGCAGCCAGATTAATTAACCAGTTTGGTCGTGGGGAATACGACGCTTTGCCTCCAAGGGATGCAAACCGTCAGGCCCGCTGAGTTTTGCGAACCTAAAGCTGGTAATCTTATCTGAAAAGTCCGATAGAAAAAGATAAGAAATCGATATAATATATATTTTTTATTCATAAAAATTTTAAATGAAATAATAATAAAATAAATAATATTTAATAATAATATAATATGCACACAAATTGTTCATCAATTATAACTTAAATTTTTAATTTAAGTTTTATTGGTGTATTTACAATACGATATTTTAAGGAAAAATTATTTATTATTGATATACGCTTGTGCGCAGGTAGAGCGAGCGAAACTGAATATAAAAATCCTCTATCATTTTGCGATTTTTGCAATAATTATTGAGAAATTTATTATTAATGACCTGCGAATCAGCGTGCATCCTCGCGTTTCAGCGAAAAGACACGGCACCGTTCGTGCATAGCCACACGGAAAAAACAATAAGGTTGCCACAACCACAATAATAGTAACATTTGGTACAGCCACGTCCTGTGGTTGTGACAACCACATTGATGTGAAGGCAACTATATGCATTTGGTACAGCAAACATAGTGAATGTTGAGACAAACATAGTGAATGTTGAGACAAACATATATAGATGCACTACACAAAACCTGTCTCTTATACACATCTAGATGTGTATAAGAGACAGGCACTACACAAAACAATGTGAATGTGACAACCACAGGACGTGGCTGTACCAAATGTTACTATTATTGTGGTTGTGGCAACCTTACTGTTTTTTCCGTGCATTGTTGTTAATAAAGCGCTCCTCCCAATCAGTGATGCCTTCGAAGACGCTTTTTTGTGCCTGCGCAACACAGTAGCAGAGAAATCTAGTGATATAACCATATACATGTGGCGAATGGGCGCAAAAATTATATTTTATATAAATTATCACTTAATTAAAAACTTTGATAAAGGTTTTATGCAATATTACCATATCACAGTGATTCTCAACCTGTGGGGCGCGACCCACTGGCGCGAGATATTCGAAGGGGGGGCACGAAATGTAGATTGAAGAAAAAATCTATTTATTGAAAATTAAAACAAAAACGTAAAATGCATTCTGAAACATTTAACATACTATGTTAATATCAAATAAAATATAATAAGGAAACGTAAAAATGTGTAGAATCTATGGCACAGCATATATACATATGTATCGTTATTGCAAAATATACCTAGTAAGTAATAAAACAAATAACACGAATAAAAAAATTGAATTGAAAGGGGGGCGCAACAAAAATTAATATTAGAAAGAGAGGCACACATGAAAAAAGGTTGAGAAACACTGCCATATCAGATGCTGCAAAGTAGATTTAGTGTCGCATACAAAGAATCAAACATATAAAAAAAATCAATTTTGAAAATCAAAGGCTCGATTATAATACTAATAATGTTCTGCGTACCGATAAAGTGAAACGAGCAGAAATAAAATTAGTATTTTTTGCAAAACGTAATATATTATTTTATATGCAGATCATTTAATTCTTTTATTAAAAAGTAGTTATACCGATTTTAAAGCTTTTTTAGCATAATTTTAGAAATGTTTAATTACAGGAGTGATGTGTAGCTGCATGCGGCCGAGTGATCGGCAGGTCGCGGGTTCAAACTCGGTCTTCACTACCTATACACTGCGTATGAGATACGTATAAGATTGAATGGTACAGGTTAATAGTCTATGAATCATAAAGTTTAATTGAACCAAAAATATATATACGACTTTATGAAGTCTTGTGCCAAATAACCAGTAAATGCCTAATAGACGGTTCGAGGCACCCAGTGGAATCTAATCCCTGGAAACTTAAAGAAGAAAAAAACACTGCTCCAATGCCTTGCCGCGTGCTTAGCAATCCTAAATACTGAATTGTGTCTTCTCGCTGAACCGCGAGGATACACACATTCACAGAGTTTTAATAATTAATTTCTGAATAATTATTGCAAAAGCCGCAAAACCGCAATAAATTTTTATATTCAGTTTCACTCGCTCTACCTGCACATAAGTGGTGTGCCATTAATTAACGGACACCCTGTATAAACATCAAATTGCTATTTGTCAATTATAAGTTTAAGTTGCATAAAAAAGCATCGATCTTGTCCAGATAAATTTTCAACTATTTGAGATAACTTTGAAATCATGTTTATCATAAGTATACAAATTTACCATAAAATTACTAATAAAACTTCGATTTTTTTATAGTTCTGTAACTATTTGCAAAAGAAGCCTACAGTCACGAAATTCTTTTCGAGCGAAACACGAAATGGTTTTTCCGACGAACTGTTAAATATTCTTACACTCGTTATAAAGTAGTTTGTACAAACTAAAAAATTGTCGGAATATTTCTGAAGCTCACACGTTACTCCACTTTCACGAGCTCCTTGGCGATCGATAACCTAAAGCTTTAGTTTCATTACTTTCCATATAAATTCGATTAATCGTCTCCACGCGATGGGTCGGGACTAATTTACGGTTTATTCTCTCTCACTATGTCGCCGAACTTTCCGTAAAGTTTACAGTCAATAAACGTAGGCTCCTTATCCCTCGATGGGATTAAGCATGGTCGTGCTGCGTCTTCCTTTCGTTACTCTTGCCGATTGTATCATAGCGATATACGTTGGAGCTGTCGTTAAAGTTTTAATTGTTATGTTTATTAGTTTATTCGCGATCGTGTAGAGATAAGGACCGTAATAACTTATTTCAATAACAATGAAGAATCAAGGCGACGCGCAGAATCGGTTTATATTATCCAAAGGATCGTATTGCCTCGCATGTTGCCTGCTCGAAAATTCTTCATTCTCGAAAGGATTCAACCATCGATCTTCACGAAATTCAATAATAAACGTGTCTTTTTAACAATTTTGCAGACGAAAAGAATATATATCAATTATGTTTTACACATATAAATGTCTTGATTATGTAAAGATTAAATGTTTGAACCTTGCCTGAATTAAATGTTACATTTAAGAAAATATCATGTGTTACATTGTAAAATTTATATTATATATAAATTATTTTATATATTTATCTTTACTTGGCATTTATTCTATTCAAAACAATAAAAAGTTATAAACTACTTAATATTTTACAATTGTTGAAATTTTGCTATGTATTCTAGTAAACCGGTAATATTCGAAAGGTTGCAAAGTTGTTCCAAGCTTATCGCCAAACATGGTAAAATTTGTAGCGAATTTTGCGATAAAATGTAACAAAAAATTCTCTCCGCGCTTGTACGAGTGATACATCCTAAAATTAAAATACTTCCACATATACACACATACAATTATCTACATGCCGATAACAACATTAAACTCTATTCATTCTTCTAAATATATCCAATTAAAATTATTTAGCATGTTTTCATTGAATTTTATTTAAATAATAAGTTGAATTCTTTTTTTAGAATTTTACAAATACCTATGAGATTAAATGCACTGTGATGTTACCCGACATAAACCTGTCATTCAAATAGAAAGATCATCATTAATAAGACCTGTCAGGATCCTTTGTACTGATTCTTTCTACCTGAAATGTCCGCTCTAGCAGGTATCTCGCCACTAAGGAGTTAAACCATTGACAAAAATACTACGATATGTAGAAAATGCACTGTGATGTTACCCGACATAAACCTGTCATTCAAATAGCAATATCATCATTAATAAGACCTGTCAGGATCTTTTGTACTGATCCTTTCTACCTGAAATGTCCGCTCTAGCAGGTATCTCGCCACTAAGGAGTTAAACCATTGACAAAAATACTACGATACGTAGAAAATGCACTTACCAAACAAGTAATTGGCGCGAGTACCACCCAGCAGACCCACCAATAACCGCGGAGAAAAGTGCCAAATTGCATTTTCATTTCGGCGAGATTACTCAGAAATCTGTTACAGCCGTAGAACCAGGCGGGCACAATGAGTTCGGCGAAGCCGATCAATAGGATCGCCCAGGAAGCGGTATGCCAATCCATCAGCTTGAACAGGTAGATACCGCCGTCGAATACCATCGGAATCGCCAGGAGCCAGCAGGTAGCGCATATAGCCAGTATCACGAAACTCTCGTATTTTCGCAAATCCGGACGCCTGTCCAGTATGGCGGTGTTTATCGCTTGCACGCCTGCGAACTGTATCGTAAAAAGTAACGACCGCGGCCGTGCATTTTCCTCCTTCTTCGATCCTCCCCGCGCGCATCGCGCCCCATTTCCTCTCTTCCTTTCCTACTTTCTGTTCTTCTATATCTCCTCGCCTTTTTCATTTACTCTTATTCTCGTAGCAATAAGTACGCGTTCTCGAACCGAGAGCGTCTAAATTTAGACGCGAAAGCGTAGAAGAAACCGAACCGCGCCTTCAATCGCCATTTGCATTATAACGAATGTACTCGCTCGATTGTATTCGCATGCCATATTCACGCGGAATCTTTTACGAGTCTCTCGCTGGCTCGTGGCTGCGCTTCGGTATCATCGGCGAGCCACTGGAAAACGGAGAAGAGAGCGGAGCTGATGCCCGCGCGAGGGGGAGGGTAAGAAGGTGTAGATTTCACTCTGAGACGGTGAGCCATAATTCCTTCCGTGATATACGAGCCCCGAGGTGAAAAGATGGGAGTCTCGTGATGCAAAAGCAACGCGAAACGATCGCCGTCCGGCGACTCCAGGGGATGATGCGCATCCCTCTCCCGCCCGCGGCATCTTTTGACAAATACGCCGACCGTTTCTCAGGGCGTATTGAATGGTGCCTTCTTAGCGCCGGGACGGATGTGAAATTTTCCCGAAATAACCACGTCGATGAGCGATGTGGGGAGCTACTACACGGCGACCGTACCTCCTGCGAGTCTGTTTTGTAACGTTTTAACGGACGCGTTGCAACTGCGAGAATCTACCCGCATAGTTGCACAAAGCATACACACAGAGAATTTTCTTTTAGAATTTACCCTAAAAATCATGGTGGTCATAGGACAACATTTTAGCATTTCGAAGAATTTGATGTGATTTTGTCTGTGTGTGTGTGTGTGTGTGTGTGTGTGTGTGTGTGTGTGTGATTTAATAATATCTCGATTAATATACCGATAATATACCGATTCGACTCGGCACGTTATTTTATATCCTAATTTCTGACTTTTATTAAGACTC
>NJRQ01000035.1:786854-796861 GCA_003063805.1 Aphaenogaster ashmeadi | reverse complement strand
TTGTTTAATTCTTTGCGCACCAATTACAGCGCTGTTACTCTCATTTGCCCATTTTTATACTTTTATTTTAATAATATCTACCACAATAAAATATAAAATATGTTTGGTTAAATTTTATTAGAATACATAACAAAATTTCAATAACTGTAAAATATGTTAAGTAGGTTATAATTTTTTATTATTTTGAATAGAATAATATAATTGCCAAGTAATGAAAAATATATAAAATAAAATATATAATATAAATATATAATATAATATATAATAATATATAAATATATAAAATATATAAAATAATTTATATAAATTTTACAATACAATATAATATTTTCCTTTCGACTTAATCGCTCATGATAATTTTGTTATGCAGCATGGTAGTTGATCGGTTATGTCCGATGATTTTTGTTATTCATGTTATAATATTTCAGAAATATATATTTTTTGATTATGTATTCTGATATTCTAGGACGCTAGATGATGTCGTTTCTCGCAAATTTATCGGGCAAGAATATCAGAATATATAATCATATATGCAGCATGGTAGTTGATCAGCTATGTCCAATAATTTTCATTATTTATGTTGTAATATTCCAGAAAAATTAAGCATTTTTGGATTATGTATTCTGATATTCTAGGACTGCTGTTAAATGGTATCGGTTCTCGCCAATATAAAATTTGTTGGGTTCTCTATATAACCAAAGTCTATATACTCGAAACTCGGCCATGTCATGATTATTTGTGCATTATCTATGCATGCACTGAATGTGAGATATGATTGTATTTTTGCACTAGAGGATCAAACGAGCATAATATTTAGAAATTTGATATTTTGAAGTATTTAAAACATTCTCAGAAATATTTTGTAAAATATTTCAATCCTCCAAAATAATATTCTTGCAATTTTCCAGCAATATATAGTGTTGTTCTTAGATCGTGTCTTAAAATATTATAATCTGCTTAGTAATTTTTATTATGTTGTTTATAAAATGTCTTCTGTGTGTATATTTCAAAAATTTTTATCATTACTGGTAATATTTAATAGATTGCCAAGTTGTCCCAAGTTTATCACCGAACATGGTAAAATTTGTAGCGAATTTTGCGGTAAAATATAACGAAAAATTCTCTCCGTGTATGCATGGAGAAACTGGTTTATCGCGTGTCTAAGGAACTTTACGATATATCGCTCATTTGCTACAACAACTCATTTGCTACGACATAATTCAAAAATAGTCATTTTTAAATTGTTTGTAAAAAAAGAACGGGTCTTTGGAGTTCTTATTACTAATAAAACGACATAAGCTTCTAAAATTGAAAAGGGAAATGAGATTTTTACATCTAGGATGTTATAAATCAAAAAGGACTGCTTTTATGAGTTTATTTTTATAGTAGGTAAAAATTTAAAACACTGTGCAAATAAAAAGCTAATAATACTTTTATTCCTCTACAATCAGTTACTACATCAAAATTGCAATTAAAAATGATATTTTGATGATTTTATTGATTCGTAGTTTTAATGATTCAAACATTCAAACTCATTTTCTGGAAAACTCTATTTTTTGAGTTATGTCGTTGTTGTAGCAAATGAGCGATATTAAGTCGTACCATGCAAAATTGTCGACATTCGACTAGTTGATAATTAATTGCAATTAATAAAGTTGAGATTAATATTTATAATTTAAGAGCATAGAAATTTATATATTAGAATGTAATTTTTTAGAGTGTAATGATGAAAGCCTCCTCCTTGTAATTGCTAGAGCAGTGGAATAAAATATTAGCTATTACGCTTTTTAATCCCAAAGCATAGCTGACATAAAATAAAATTTATTTCCTGTTCGGTATATTTGTTTATAAATTTTTATGTATTAATTACAACAATAAAAGAGATAAAAATTCGTGGGAAATTCAAGCCACATGATCATTGAACATGTCGCAAGCATTATTTTGTTCCACTGCTTTGTCGTTACACTATTCCAGATATAACCAGAGAGTCGCGCGTAATGCAAGAAGGCGAAAGTCGGACCATTTTGCAAATATACAACTCGTTGAAACAAATGCAGTTAGCGCGGCGATGTTTCTCGTTATGCGAAGGAAAATTGAAATTCACATCTCTCGCTTTCTCCTCCTCCTCCTCCTGTTCCCTCTCCCTCTAACCCCTATCTCAGCCGAGCTCATTGCATTAATAATTTTTTTTTTTTCATCACCATAAGTGACGAAGAGTGGAAGCGGTTTTTGCTTGCGTGAAAATGGAAATAAAATCTTTTATAGTCTCCTTAAATGACCGTGCGATAATATTTTTCGCTCGCGTTTATTGTTCGCCGCGGCACAAACGAAAGTTCGTAAGGTCAAAAATCTCACGATGTGTGTATACAAGGTGCGAATTGCTCGCGTATTTACCTGACTACCGAGACCGAGTATGAAGAGCATAACGAAGAACAGGATAGCCCAGAGATTCGGCCATCCCATCCGCACCACCGCCTCCGGGTAAGCGATAAAAGCCAGTCCCTCTGCACTCTGGACCACCTCGCTGATCGGCAAACGCATCTCCTCGGCCAGGAATCCAAGTATCGAGAATATCACCAAGCCGGCGAAAACGGACGTGAATAGATTGGTGCATGTTACGAGGATAGCGTCTCTGAAAGCGCAAATTACCGCACGCTCGACGAACATGTATGGAGTATTACTAGAATAAGCTTCAGAGGTGAAATTTCTTTTTACATTGAAGGGAAAAAAGGTCATATAGACATGTATCGCTTTAAGAGAAAGCTTTCATCTCTCTGTACTCCTAAAATAAAAACGAAAGGTCCTCCTAATCCATAACTATATCGAATCTTTTTCTCGATCTCCAATACAATCCCAAAGTTTATCCCTCATTTTTTCTTATATCCTGTGTAGAAGATACTTTTTGTTTGTCTTATATAGAACTTCACATGTGCTATTCAAGAACGGGATATTATTATCCAGAAGGGACAAGTAGAAAACTGTTATGATTACGATATCATGTTTACAAATCATTCTTATTAGTCGGATTATTATGTGTACCTAATTATTTACGACTGTTGTCTTTAGCCCCACAAAGTCGTTATTGTTATACCTTGTACTCGAGCTAGTCTCGGAATTACACGATCTGCTCGCGACGATACCTGGCCATTGCCCGTCACCGAAACGACGTCGTCGAGTCCCGAGTTAAAATAAAATATGCAACGATTGCCGCGTCGTAAAGAGACTGAAACGTCGCGGAACGATGAACCAGAAGATTAATAGGCACTCAAAGTGCTTAGTCAGTGTGGTTAATTAAATACACGTCTTGCGATAAATTATTCGCGCGAACGCGCGACGAATCCGTATGTCCATTCTATGAGGGCGGGCGTGTGTAAAACCAGGTGTGTTCTGCTTTTTAAGGACTGTTTCTTTCTTTCTGTGTTGCTATTAAGGTATCCTACGTTCGCCGAACGATCTAGTTCTCTTTTTTCCTTTTGTCTTAGATGCACACGTTCCGTTTTAGTATAATCGCACCTGTGGCAATTGTTGCTGAATTTGCTGTAACTCGCGAGAGTCACCAGGGACCCGCAGGCGATGCCGAGCGAATAGAAGATTTGAGAGGCTGCGTCTGCCCACACGGCTGCGCCTTGCAGCTTCGAAAAATCGGGAGATATGTACCACACAATGCCCTTCTTGGCGCCTTCCAGCGTAGCACCTACGAGATTATCTTCTCTCAGTCACGATCTCGACAGTCACCTGTTCTCACACTATTGTCATGTACAGTACTATAATAAGAATGCTTTATCTCTACAAATCTCCGTTGTTAAAACGACGTGACATGATTATTTTTACAATTCAAATATATCGACATAACCGTGTACTCTACTATAGTCCACTAACTGGACATTTCTATTTTTCCGCATCCATCTGCTTAGAATAAAAGTTTTGTCTGCGCTCTGATTTTAACTATATTTTGTTCTATTTTTAAAAGCAATGGAGATATTTTACGTGATTAAAATGAATTGGCCACGCTGTGTAATAGAATTATTAATATTATAAATATGAACAATAATATTTGTAATCATCGAAACAGATTATCAAAAATTTTATATTGTACCAGAAAGTCATGAAAAACTTTGATAATATAATAAGATTTTTATTAAATTTATACCTAAGAAATTGCATTTCACTTTTAGAGTGTGTAGGGAAAGATTATTATTATAATAATTTTTTATTAAAACCTGAGACGTTGACCATGTTTGTGTGTGTGTGTGTGTGTGTGTGTGTCTCCATTCCCCCTGCGTATGGTTGTGGGTGTGAATATGAGTATAATAGGTTAAATAAACTTATATATCTGTATTTAGGAAAGCCTTATATATAGGAAAGTCTACTTCGTTTCTGTTTCTTACCGCGTACTAGCAGAATTGTGAGAATGACGTAAGGGAAGAGCGCGGTGAAGTAGACAACTTTGCCGATAGTCTGGATACCGCGTACCAGGCATAAGAAGCACACTATCCAAGCTAGCGTGAGGCATCCGAATAGTTCCCATCGTATGCCGCCGAAGTTCTCCCACGTGGCCCCGCGTAGACCGAGAACGTAGTCTCTGGACGCGATCGACAATTACACGCTTTGCAGGCACGATCCCAAACAATTTTTGTCTCGCTCCTCAGCGCTGAACAGCGGCGTAAGGCTCGTTACCGATCCTCTCGACACGATGCAGCGCTGATGCGCGTCAATGTATACCGTACCTGAAATACTCCTCGGACGACAATACCCGTTTGTAAAAACCATCGAACGATTGGACTGTGCCATTCGAGTGAATACAGTGGGTAGTATTACTATAGTCGTAGCCAAAGCTGGAACACACCGTCTGGATGGCCACGCAGGTCTTATTGTAAAGCATAGAGGTTGAATTAGACTTCTCCCGACATTCATTATCGTGAGTGCCGCTGTAACAATCTGTCGACATCAGCATTAAACACACAATTGAAAAGTTAATGATCATGAGAGAATAATTAGCTCCTTGCTCCCCATCCATGTAACATCTTTTTATAAAGATTTCCTACAATTATTCGACTATTCGATTATAGTCCAAATTGCGTAGGTGATATTAATTCACATTACCTGAAGTAATAAAATTAATTAATTAATTGGTCCCTTAATGAATCCCAAAACACTTTTTTGGCTAGATTATTTTGTATATCGTTCTTTGTGCAATCCTAAACAATGTAAATAATGACAAAAGCTAATAGCAGTGCCCAAGAACTTGCGTCTCACGATAGTAGACGTTTAGTCGCGGTAGCAATTAACTTCAAGTTCCCTAAAGTTAAAGTTAGTTAAATCTTTGTGCTTATTTAAGTGCAATGACGGTAAGTTAAATGTTTATCACTGTACTGGTCTATTTTTACTTACTGTACGTATTGAAATCGTTGTCGCAGTACGCCCAGGCGAGCTTTGGGAAGAAAGAGGCGAAAGTGTAGAATAAAGTCCACGCGACTATTATCATATAATATATCAGTACAAAGAAGATGACGACCAATGTGCAGTGACCTAGGCCATGAAAAGCTGGTGCCATGCGGCTAAAAGCTTTTATAGGCCCCAGTTTAGTATACTGGCCTATACAAAGCTCCAGGAAGAATATAGGCAGACCCATTGTGATCAACATGAGAATGAAGGGTATCAAGAAAGCACCTGTAAATGTATGCAATTACAGTTTATCAATTTGAAGGTGATTTTCTTCTCACAGCGCGTATACTTTTGTACTTTTATCGTTATAATATATATCAAAGTTACAATGTGCTAAAAAACGATCAAAATACAATAAGTACCAGACTTTTGTCGTATCGTTATTATATACATATTATTTTTACAAGAGATAGGATATTCTCTTCGCCAGTAAATATTAAACCACAGAAGAAATTTGTTTCGACTCAACTGGCCAATATTTAATTTAAATTAATATATCGCGAATCGCGACATTTTTCGACTATGGTTTTGGTCCTTTCTAAAGAGAGTGAAATTAATTTTAATGTAAAGAATTTGTTGATATTATTTTTAATTTAATATAATTACAAATTAGATTTGAAATTTATTCTAATAAGCTTTTTATTACTTGTTATTTTAATTATTATTACGTTTTGAATTTATCTATTTTAACGAATCCTTCATACAATTTCTCCTATCACTTATCAATTACTTGAAAATTCTTTTCCTACAAGGATTGAGTATCAAAGTGATATGCAGTACTACTTCAAGGAATTTGATAACTTATATAAAAAAAATCTAGTTAATTAAAAAGTATTATTCTGAATCACTCTTGTAGCTCCAAAAAAAATCTCTCCGGATCCTTATTTATAGCGACTATTTTGGAATCTCCGACGCGCAATCTTAAAGTTTACGTATCAGTTTTGCAAAGTTTGTATCTATAATTTTTCGACGCTCCGTATAGGAACGAAGATACTCTGCGCATCGCAGTATGATATACAGAGCGTTCCAAGTTTTAACAAACTGTAACTAAACTGTACCGGCGTATTTTATAAGTAAAGGCAAGAAAACAATTCAGATAACTATAAATCTACAAACGCCTTATTCAACATAGCTCAAATATAAGCGGATTAGAGAGATAGAAACGTTATCGATCTATTCTCTCCGAATCTCTATCGTAATTTTTTAATAAAGTATTTACGAGCTTATTACGAGACATATATTTATTGTATATGTCATTTTTTTTACTCATTTTTAATGTGCTTGAAAATTTCGCCCTGGCCTGAGACACTCTGTATAATAATTCGACGATCGCACCTGAGGCATGTATTTCCCATGTATACCATGGGACAGATACAGACGCGGGCCACGGTTACACGCGCGTACGTACCACCGCCATTGCGATATATGAAGAGAGGGAAACGCCAAACATTGCCGATGCCAACGGCATACCCAATGCAGGATAGAATAAATTCGATCTGGTTAGACCAGACGCCTCGCTTTGGCTCGTCCGGGCGCTCCACCAAAACGCCGCCAACCCCGAGAGAAACCCTCTTCACCTGCCAATAACACACAGGGAGCACATTATATTTGCATCATATAAATTATCGCCAAGTCGACGGAAGATCTGACGCCACACTGCGGACACGTGAGCACGGCCGAGAGGGACGACCGAAAAGAAAACGGACATCAACGCCGAGTCGGCCTTCAACGTATTTGCGCGACGAGATTAGACGCGCGCTCGAATCAGCCCGAATTTATCTCTCAAGTTTAACAGCAAAAGTATTTAATCTAACCACGGAGAATTAAAAATAAGATTATATAATTGTTTCGATCTTTCTGCGTGATAAGGAAAGTAACAATCGACCTTCGTGGGAGGAAGCGGTAGCTGAAAAAACACCTTCGAGGATATACTGGACTAATTGGGATGCTTTGGTTGTGCAGGACGGGATTCTTCATAAGAAATAGGTGGCCCCAAATTTAAAATTCAATCTTCTGCAAGTTATTGTTCCTCAGAGTAGCATAAAACGAATTTTATAGGAGGCTCACGATGCACCTTCTAGGCCGCGTTCGGAAACATCACCCGAGGTCCTCTATGTGTCACCTCATCCTTGTTTAACATTCTGTAAACAACAAGGATAAAATGCTACATGGGGGCACCCGGGTGATGTTTCCGAACGTGGCCCTGGTGGGCATTTTGGGATAAACAAAACTTTAGAGAAGGACAATTTGTCTGTATAGGAAAAAATCAGATGGCACCTTTGAGCTCTCCGATACTTCAGTTATTTTTATATAGATCGTCTTTTTTCCCACTAAAGAACTATAGCGACTGTGTATGTACGCTAGCATTTCTGTACTGTCCCTTTTTCTCTTAAAATATATTTAGTTTACTGAACAATCCGTAATCCTGTTCATTTTACTCCATCGGAATCGAGAGATCCTGCAGTGTAAATCGAAAATCTTAACAATAATTACATAAGAAGGAATTTTATTCTAAGTTATTTATGCAAAGTAAAATTAAAAATCGTTATAACGTAAAAAGATTAAAATTGTATGTTCTTATTTCCGTTGCTAAGCTTCGTGTTCCATAAATGTGAGAGGGATAGGCATTAACATTTTTTTATGTGATACAGAAATTTTTATAAACGTTTATTTTATTTGTTGATGAATATACGAAACTTTTAAGGATTTTTTTGCGCCTTGAGAGAAGTATTTATAGCTTTCCAGGTGATAAGAAGTGAGACTATGTGTACCGACATACTTTCCTCTTTCGAATTACGAATAATTGTCATAATTAATCACAACATGTCGTTTAGATTTAGGTTTAAGACACATTTGTATATAGAGATAACTAACCTGGGGCGTTTTCCTAGATTCTGCCATAGTAAACGTGGTATCTTCGTGATTCGACTATCACGTGACGATCGACCTCGATCCGTCCTCAAGACTGCATTGACGACTGATCTGGGCGTCGACGCGATCTGGGCGATCAGACGTTACAATAATATATAACAGCGACAAGATAATCACTGAGCGATTATATCGAAAGATAATTTCCGGATCCACTCAATCGGCCCTCACGCTGAACAAATAAGTTCGACCGCATCTCGATTGGTACGGGCGACACAACGTTCAATGTTTTTATTGAAATCTTCACTAGGAGATATCGTAGTTGTTCACAGAAAATCTGATAAGACAACAACGTCGCCCCAAGATTTGTAGATAACAAAGTGCGTTTCTGAGAATGCCGATTCATCTTGCCAAACTGAAAAATCGAATGTCCGTATACGACATTCCTTTAATAACTGCCGCTTTAGGAATAGCTTACACTGTTAAATTCGTAGTGTCAAATTAACTTCAATTTGAGCCATTTTTAACTATTCTATAGGTCGCCACTGCTCCTACTCAATATGTCGTTAATTTCGACACCTTGTTTTAGTTAAATTAATAATAAATATGTAGTTTTGACACATATGGTAGTTAAAAAAAACAAAATGTTAACCATTGTTTTAGTTAAATTAACGACATATTGAGTAGGAGCAGTGGCGACCCAAAGGAATTAACAGTGTATAAAACATTTAGAAAAGAAGAAGGAACTAGATTTTTGAGAAAATACAACTCGAAATTTGTTTCCCTGTTTGTTATAGAATTAATTTGCCCAGTTTCAATATACAATAACTTAACAGTTAAGAATTCTACATATATATATATTATCTCTATATTCAGTTCATAAGCTGAAGCTTTGGGAAAGCCTGTTTGAAATTATCGTGTTATCAGATCAGCTTTCGCAAATATTCGAAGTAACAGAATCTCAATGTGCAACGTTATCTAGAGATAAGACTGTAAGAAATCTGCAGGAAAGTCTTCTCTTTTTAACTTCTATACGTCCTTTCTCCCCTATCTTGTGAGAGAGAGAAAGAGAGAGACGCATAGATATAAAGTGCTTACTATATATAAGAGCCGCAGATTTCTCGACTATTAGAAGTAAATTCTTTGTTAACTCACAAAAGATAATATAAAAACCGTAGTTAAATCGCAATTACTTTTTCAGATCATTAAACGGAAAAATACTATTGAAAATAATAAAGAAAAATATATATTAATATAAATAATAATAAAGAAAAATATATATCAATATAAAAAAATTTTTTTAAAGTAGATTATTTTCTACACATTTTGAGTTATGTAAAATAATTTTTGATTATTTCTAAATGTTTAAAAAAAAGATTGAATATATAATCTTTTTGCGGTCTAAATGAAAAATTAGAAGCGGCTAACTAAAAAAAATGTATTTTAAATTTTTATTTAATTTTATATTCACCTAGTTTTATAGCATCCTTTACCCTTGGTTATTTTCGATTTAAGATAAACAAAGAACTAAAAATTGAAAGAGAGAGCCTATAAAATAAAAATTTAGAAAAAATTAAAAATTTTATTTTTAAAAAACCCCTTTACCGATCATCACCAAATACAATTTCATTACATATTCTTATAGCTTACTTCGAGAACTTTTAAAAACACTATAATAAAGTATTTTTTCATTA
>NJRQ01000035.1:744441-785869 GCA_003063805.1 Aphaenogaster ashmeadi | reverse complement strand
TAATGTTATAATAAATTGTTATAATAAAATATTAGTACATAGCGATCAGTGTTGTAACCTCGGGCTACAACACTTTAATGATACTCTACATTTAAAAAAAAACTCAGCCCGATATCTCAAAATTTGCGGAAGTTACAACACCACAAACATCATCCATACACACACACATACATACATACATATACACACACACGGACATTTTGTTAAAATGTGTTTTTTCGACATTTCAAAACAATCTAAAAGCTTGAACAAAGAAAACTGGAAAAGAAATTTTTTCATGAAAACAAAGTTTCCTCTATGAGGAAGCAAAAGGATAAATCATTGCATGGGATGTGAAAGGTTGTGACGTCAAATGGCATTAAAACATTTGAAGTGCTCTCCTATAAAATCATGTTTTTAGTCTTTATGTACCCTTTTCTTGAAAAGTACAAAATCGATTTTTATACAATTTTTAAATTTCTTTTAAAATAAATATATTATAATTTTATCTTATTTAATTAATAATTATAAATAAATATGACTTAATTTTATTGAATTATAAATATTAATAAATTATGAATAAATTTTATTTTTTAAACAATTATAATTTTAAAAATTACGAGCAATAAACATAAATTAACATAAATTCCGTCTTACACAAAAGACGGATATTTTTCAAACTTATAAAATTAAAATTCAGAAAAGGTTATTTAGAAGAAAACATCGGACAAAACGAGAAAAAGAATAGAGAAAAAAGCATCTGTCAAAGTATAGCCATCAAAAAAAGAAGAAAAAAAAGACCGTTCGGATACATTAGTCCATGACGAGAAAAGGAACGTGACAGGCACGAAATCATAGGCCAGGTAGTTTTTGTCTCCTGATTTCACTTTTACCCTTAAGAGCACTTCTTAATTTTCCTCTATTTTTGGCTACAATGGCTACAGCATATAAAATAAAATTTTCACGCTGTATTTCTTACGACGTGACAAACCTAATATATTTGTCTTCGGCTACTATTGATTTCCTAGCTTATACGTTGCGGATACCGCGATAAAATTCAGAAATGAAAGGGGGCGACCGCGATGAAAAAAAGGGCGTGCCACTTTATCGCGGAAATGTCGACGACGGGGAAAAAACTGTTTTATTCGAAAGGACCGGGAAAGAAATGATCTCGCTATCGCCCGATCGCGTATGCAGGAGCATCGTGATAAAGGGAGAACGATTCCCGAATGGGAAAAGCGAACAAATCTGCTCCCACGGAGTGCCGGGGATAAAAGAGACGATTTGCAAACTTGCTCTCGGAGTGACACATACGGAGCCTCCGATTCCGTTCGGAAGGCAAACGCAAGCACGAAGTTATCGTTTATAAAGATCCCACCCACGACAGAGAGAGAGAGAGAGAGAGAGAGAGAGAGAGAGAGCCGCGACAAACTTTATGAATTATGGAACAATCCCGCGTCGGAAAAATAATAGCCGTCGCGCCGTTCCGCTTCGATTCGACTCGATCCGTTCGCCTCGTGTGTGTCAGCTAAGCGCTCCTAATCTGGATCCTATTTCGGAGTGGTTCCCCGTGCTCGTACAGCGTACCACATGAAAGGCTCATGGCGAGAGCACCTCATTGTTGCAACACAATACGCGTGACTTGCACTTTTGCGAAACAAAAAATTCGGCGGTGTCTCGTGTCACAGGTAGACCAGCCAAAATTCGAAAAGCGGAACCTTACACCCTGCCACGTGGCCTGGCTCGTCGACCCTTTATTTACAATGCAAATAGCCAAAAATGGAAAGTGACGCGGTGTAGCGCGTACGTACCACCGTTTCGCCGGGAAATTGCGCGTTATTGCGAGCCAATTTCTGCGACTTGGTCAATTCGACAGTTTATCTTTGGTCGCTTTATTGCATTCGCCCGGGCGCGGGCGGCACGCTAATGCAAACGTTTTTCTCCCAAAGTCCTGGCCCACCTGTCCGCATTCGCCCCATCCCTCATTCCCATCCCTCACCCCCTCACCGCCCCTCGTCCTCGCCCGGCGAACTATGCTGAGCAGATGCGCGATCGATGTTACCAATGGGCCGACCGCTAAATCGTAGCGTGTATATACCCGGTTGCTCGAAGTCACGGCACTAACACTACGGATGAAATTAACAGAAGCGACCGCGCCGAAAAGGGTACTATCGGCAAACTTGCTAAGCCTGCGTCGAGGTCAATATAGTCATCCTCCCCCGCAGGATGTGTACGTCTAGCGTGTATGTATCGTATCAAACTTCCAGATTTCGGCATCTGACCCGCCCGATTATGCAACGCATGTGAATCCTATGTATACACGCAAAGAAATGATTTAGTGATATCGGCTGTCAGTAGCTAGTTCGAACTTTTCTGTCATCGCTAAAAGTTGACTATTATACTGGCGCCAGACTATGTGCGTTTTCGCGAATCATTCGTGAATAGAATCATGTCACGAATATTCGCGTAAAACGCGCATAGTCTGGCGCCAGCCTTAAAGGTAAAATACTTAAAATAATTTGCTGCGAGATACAACTTTATTAGCTAAAATTAAAAGCGTATTTTAACAAGAGTAGCTAAGAAAGTGGCAGCTAGCTGTCGCTATTTTAAAGACACATTTTAGTTGCCATAGCAATATTTTAGCTTCGTTGGCTAATCCTTTTTCTGCGTGTACATTTCTTACTATTTATGGTGTATTAATGGTTATTAATTGCAATTTATGATGTAATTTCTTCTTCTTCCCTCTGGATGTTCGTTCCTGAATAGAAAGCAGTATCATGGGTTTATACCTCCTTCCCGTTCCCCGATCGCGATTACGATGTACACCCGTAGGCAAGGATTCGTCCCTCCTAGATCTAGTGAAGCAAGTCCAAAAGATGCCTATCCTATTCTATCTACAAGAATCATATATGTGAAAGTTATATACAGTCGGCTCCCTGTTAATTAGCCTCTATGGGATCGAACCCCATGCTGGATTAAAAAATGGGAGTATTTTTGCTTTTGGGTTTCAAAAAATCAATTTTTTTTGTTTTTTTTTAATAGTTTGAACCTTGTAGAATATAGCAGAGATTAGAGGTAAAAGAATTGACAACATTTTTATTAACCTGTAAACTGTTTATAAAATTTGGAATGCGTTTTTTTTAAACAACATTTTTCAAAATTGTTGCCACGATAACTCGTATAGATTGAATCAAAATTTTTAGGAGACATTCACAACATTTTTCTCTTCCGCGCGCGCGCGTCCGATCTACAATCAAAAAAAAATTTTAACTTTCCGATCTTTCCAGTAAGAAAGAATCTCGAAAAAAGTGAAAAAATCGATTTTTTTCAAATTTTTGCCATTTTTAGAAAAATCAATTTTTTAACTTGGTTGTAGGTCGGACGCGAGAACTACACTTATATAGATTTAAAATTTTTTTGAATTTTTTTGTTTCCGATAATTTCTGCACCTTAAATGATGGCAACATTGGGAGGGCTCCGTTTGTACACAGTCCCGATTCTACACATCCACTGACAGTCTATGAGTGGCTGTCAGTGGATGTGTAGAATCGGGACTGTAGTCAAACGGGACCCTCCCGCAACATTTAGCCGGTATTTTTTTGACATGCCTAAACAGATTTGCAAATAATTGCTAAAAAAGTCTTATATAATATTTGAAAAAATTTGTAAAGAACATTTAAATATTAAAGAATAAATGTACCAAGTTTCAACTTTATAGCTTTTATATTTTTTCAAAAAAAAAAATCTTAAGAAAGGGTATAAAAATGGTACTGAAAGAGAGAATACCCCCTTAATCCGAAATTTACAAGATTGTAAATTTAAAAAAAAAGTATACATGTTATATGTACATCAGGCTTGGGAAAATTATTTTTTAAAAATAACTTGTCGCCGTTATCATTATTCGAAAAGTAATGAGTCGTTACAATTTTCGTTACTTTTTCACCAAATTTTAATAATTTTTTTTAGAGTGGCACTTGATTGCCTACGTTGCTAATTAACATGATCAACACAGAGTCTCTGAGTGGTTATAATTAATCCCAATATGGTCAAACATAATGCTCCCCTTTTTTAAAACTTGCTCGTGCCTGTCCCACAGTGATCCAGAATGAAGATGCGAGTCACTCGGAGCGATCGGAGCGTTCACGGACGTGCTTTCTCGTTGTGTGCATATCCCCTCCACCCAATTTTCTGTGACTCGCGTCCTCATTCTAGCGTCACTGTTTCATATATATATATACGTGGGTATATATATATATATATATATATACCCACGTGTTCACTAGGAAGGTATCAAAAAACGTGTTCCCTCGGAGGGTTAATTAAAAAAAAATACATCTCGCCAATTTAATTACAACTAACGTCAATTTAAAAATGCGGGAAAATACTTCTAAAGAATCATACTATCCGAAAATGCAAAAATCAATTTTCTCGACACTTTAAACGTTTCTATCCCTCTTAAACCGGTTTCTATAGAAATAAGAGGTATAGAAATCGATTTCTGTAGAAATAAGAGGGGTAGGAAACGGTTTCTACAGAAACCGGTTAAAGCGAGACCACAAGAGGGAGTCGACTATATGTACATGACTTTACATATATATATATATATATGTAGAGGCCGGCGGAAAAATTAACGGAGCCGCGATTCCAGGAATCCAGAGCTCACTCAGCTACTCCGGACGCAAACTCACAGCGCACAATCCTGTACGACCACAAACAACGTCTCTTTCGCTCCTTCTCGTTCTCGAAGATCTGTATAGGCATGATCCCACACCAAATGTACAGGCCGGCGAAAAAATTAATGGAGCCGCGATTTGAATCCCGGTAAAAAATTTTTCATATATAAACATATATAAACATATATAATTATGTATTAAATATGTCCAAAAATGAAATTTTTCATATATAATTATATATAATCATATATAAATGTATATATATATATATATATAAAAGTTATGGTAAAACTCCCGTTTAGGGGAGGCACCTCCGATGACCTTGACCTTGACATATGTTGTCAAGGTCATCACCCTGAGTGACCTTCAGAAGGTTTTAGCCGTCGCTCGTTTTTTATTAAAAAGTTATTAACAAAAAAAGTTTGAAAAATCTAGCAGTTATTTTGAGTATTGAGAGGCATAAACGACTAATATTACGTTTTTTTTTTAAAACAGAGAATACTTTATTTCGCGAGAAAGTCGCTGCTTTACCAAAACACAACATTTAAAGCAGTAAATTGTTGATTTTCTCGCGAAATAAAGTATTCTCTGTTTTAAAAAAAAACAATATTAGTCGTTTATGCCTCTTAATACTCAAAATAACTGCTAGATTTTTCAAACTTTTTTTGTTAATAACTTTTTTATAAAAAACGAGCGACGACTAAAACCTTCTGAAGGTCACTCAGAGTGATGACCTTGACAACATATGTCAAGGTCAAGGTCATCGGAGGTGCCTCCCCTAAACGGGAGTTTTACCGCCGTGGACCATGCTGGAATTATAAAAATTTTTACTATGTTTTCACAAAAGAGTTTAATAATTATTAATATAATAACATATATAGTAAAAATTTTTATAATTCCAGCAATGGTCCGCGGCTACTGCCATACATAGTAATTTTTAATATAAAACTTTCTTCGTGTATGTTTATATATGTTTATACATGTTTATATATGTTTATACAAGTTTTATATATGTTTATATATGAATTTTTCATTTTTAGCGAAATTTGACATTTTCAAAAAATGTAATTACATCATTGTAAAGAGCATAATAAGTCATAAAACTTTTGTATAAAACTTTTTTTCTCTCATACGTCTTATACTTTCGAAAATATTCGATAAAAATAAAAAAATCCGTTATTTTCGAGGGGTTGTTTCAACCCCTAAACGTTGAGATAAGCCGCTAAAAAAAAAGTGTCTAATATTTTTTGATGTTCTACAACATATCCAAAGACCATCAAAATCGGTGAGGGACACTTCCGACCGTTCCCTTGTAAGATTTGTATTTCGGACATTGGATTAATATGTAACGGCGGTCATACCTGCTATCTTCCTCTCTCTTAATGGAGATAGAAAAAGGGAGGCAATAGGCGTAATCCCTGGTTTCCATACATGCGTCACAGCACGCGTCAAACACGCATCTCTATGGGTTACCCCAATCAAACAAGTGCTTTTTTTCAAACGCGCACGTTTGACGCGCGTTATAACACGCGGCAACGCAGTGTATGGAAACCAGAGGTAAATGTCGACACACGTCAGGTCAATACCCAAAATTACAAATCTTGGACAGCATTGATTTAGATTATATATATGATTAGAATTAGGGATATAGGATTGAGTCCGTTCCTCTCCCTCCTGTCCCCGCCACCGTTTCTTCCTTTCCGTCTTGCTAGTGCATGGGCACCCTTACAACTTTTTTCAAGGGAGGGTAGAGTGTAAATATATATCTAGGGGTACCATTTTTGTTCAGATTGTGAAGGACTGAGGGTTAAGAAATAAGATATTTCATTTAATATAAATAAAAATAATTATTCAGAAAAGGCAAATTTTAATCATAAAATCATTCTAAATCGAAAAAATTAAAATCCAGAGAAGAGAGGCATACGCCTCTCCTTGCCCCCTCTCATAGGCAACCCATGGGTGCCTATGACATGCATGTGCTAGTATATGGAATCTATTATTCCAAGCCGACCAAGCCGAGCATTTTCTAGTGACTCAATTTATCCCCTGCGCCCTATTTATTTTCTTTATTCCGCGAGACGTATTTTTAGAGTAGTATCGCGAATCCGCGACGCGTCTCGTTCGATCTAGTCGTGCGCGGCTACGTGCAAATGGACCATCGGCAACCGAAAATACACAGGTGGACGGGACGGCCGGGCACTTCCGGTGGTCATTCGGTAGCGTCGATAAAAGCACACGGGAACGACAATATCGCCCACGCACGCGCGATATCCCGATCTCGAGGAAGGTGAGGTGAGGTAACGGTCGGGCCAGCCTCTCCCGATAGTTAGGCGATAGCACGAGTACTCCCTTGACCGCTAAAACGCGGCGATCAATAATTAAAGAAACCCGATAGCATCGATGTGCCATGCCGCGCCGGCGATGCCGCTCCACCGTAAAAGGCAGATCTCATTGCGAGTACGTCGCGCATCCGGCATATCCAGGGCGCGTCCGGAGAATCGTGTCGCGTCGCGAGGCACTGCAGCGGGAAAAGTTCGCGAAAAAAAGTAGATAGCAAAAGTATCCGTGATTTTTTTTTTTTAACCCGAGCAGGAGTTTCCAAACGTTACGTTGTTACGGGCACGAGGTCGTTACTGTGTAACAACCGACCTCGGGAATTTCGCGATGTAACCAACTGACGTCGATGAGTAATTTTTTTTTATAACAGAATGTTGCCATTACACTTCTTTAACTCGCGTAACAAAGTTTGCACACGCAAAAAAATTCCGCACGCGTTTAATCTTCGATCCGTGTACACGCAGTGTCGTTGACGCCGCGCCGTTTGAGTCTTTCTTATCATCGTCGCTGTGACGAGTACGATTGTGGGGAAATGGCCCGGCAATGGTCTGGAAAGCGGCGTTCTCGATGCGATAAATATGAAGTAGTGTGCGCCGAAACCTACCCTTCCAGTACTAGCCCCTCGCGTGGTCGCCGGTCGTTCAGTAGTGAAAACTTAATTCGCCGATTTACTCCGCCGTTTTATCTCCTATGGACTATCGTCCGGCGTTCGGGTTTACTGGGTCCCGTTTGCAACATCTGTTCGCGTCAATCTTTTACGTATAAAAGTAGAATTTCGCGATTTCATAATATTTTATGAACGTTTCATGTACATACCCAGCACAAAGTCGTCTAAAGGATGACTAAAAGATGTATAAATTCTCTTATAAAGATATCTTTTAATAAAAAAATATAGACGATGAAAAGATGACTAATATATAATAGACAACAGATGTCTCACTGCTAATCATCTTTTAGACCTAGTTCCACAATCTCCAGTTAACTTAACCGGCCGGTTATTCCATTGGAATCACGGTATATTTTTTGTGTACTTAAATATATGTAGAATCAATGCCCTTTTATAGATTTTTTATTTACTTTACCATTGTCTCCAAAAAAATCTCAAAAAACTGTTTTTTTTAGGCTTCAAAGTGGTGTAATCCCTTAATTTTAAATAATCGTAAATCGTAAGAAATCTTCACACGGGATTCATGTGCGCTGAATAATCGGGCGAGTCAGATGCCGAAATCTGGAATGTTCTAATAGTTTTTCTAAAGATCGATTTTTTTCCAATGCATAAGCGATTCGGATTAATGCGTTTTTACCACCATTTCGACAGTGCAACGAACATCAGTGTTAACTAATAAAAAAATGTCGAAAGAGGAAAATGTTGATTTTTACAACAACCATTGGTCCTGGAACATTGTAACTATTAACTTTTGTAACTAACTTTTACAACAAACCACATTTCAAAAGCGCGTTTCGACTTCTGTCTTCGCGTCCTCCCCTTGCTAATTAATTTTATTAATAAGATATCATAATTGTATTAAAATTACTTGAATTATTTTAAATATAATTTTATTTACCAATATCATCTTTGGTTCTACGACTCTGAAAATACATACAGACACGTGATACAGTTGCACGAAGATACACAAATACTTATTAGCAAAAAGTTCAATGGTAAATACAGATATATGTACAATATTACATGCTGAATAGCGCTTCGTTGTTGTTGATCTCTGCTGAAACTATTTGGTTCCCCGGTTCAGTTGCATGTAAACGCGTACGTGCATACGCAGCTTAAGATCGCGCCCCCTCCCCCCCCCCATCCTTGATGCTAACGGATTAAAACGTGCATTGTGAAATGTGAGCGCAGCACTCACAGCGCGAACAGCGATGTGATATATCTCGTCTTTCCTGCGTTGTTAGGTGTACTTGGATCCCATATTTACCGATTACCCGCATGTCCCATTTATATTAATGTTTTTTCACAAAATATAAATCTTTTTACTTATAACATCGCGTTTCGCCGATTTTGATGTAATTCTCACGACGCACAATGACGAAATTTCTTGGACTAGTTTCGTCAGGAAAGAAATCACATTGTTAAATTAATTATTTTTAAACTCTTCCATATGTTTATATCACGTTGCCATATAACAATATGTATTAGATTGATCAATCAGGACACACAATATATTTGTTTTTCACGAACGATAGATATGGCATATCCGAGCTAATCATTTTATAACTTTCGTAAAAAGAGAAATATCAATCTTGGAAAGTACCTCCGAGTACGACCCATATCTGTAAAGTAGTTAAACGTTATTCCAAAATTAATTGATTGAGACTCAAGATGCGCGATCGCACTTCTGTCGTTTTTATGTTATTAAAAATTGCTATCGAACATTGCAGTAAGTCTATTGATCTCTTCTAGTTTTTATCACAACTGTGAACTAGGCTTCACTAAATTAGTGTTTTTTCATTTTTATAAAAATTGAATAAAAAAATCGCAAACATAATAAATCTTATTTTTACTTCTCGTTATTTATAATACATGTATTAATTAAAAATATAAAATATAAAATTGAAGAGCGAGACAAAAAAAGAAGAATAAGTGTTTTTGGCATTTTTTGCAAAATAAAACAGGAACGTTCAATCGCGCTACTTGGCATTATTCGCATATAATATCTTGCCTTCAGCACTCAAAAATGCGGTTAGTAATATAAAAAATTAATAAAATAAACCGTAAAAGTTTAACTTAACCCTTAGCTACACTGGCGGGGTACAAACGTACTCCACCTGTATGACTTTTTTGTTAATAACTTTTTAATAAACAACGAGCGTCGGCTGAAAGTTTATAAGTATTGTTCAGGGTCATGACCTTGACAAACATGTCAAGGTCAAGGTCGAGGAGGCTGCCCCCCTAAAATATAATAATTACCTACTGGATACGTTTGTATTCCGCCAGTGTAGCTAAGGGTTAATATAAACAAATCTCTTTTAATAACAAATAAAAAAATTTGTAATTATAATACAAAAATTCAAATTGTTAATCAATAAAGGAATTATGTCGCCTAATAACTTTTGCAGTGAATGCGCTAATAAACATTATTAAAAAAAGTAAAATTATATATTTTTGTACATGTAAAATATTATATAACAATTTTATCGTTTATATAAATTTATAAATATTAAGGTAGTGCCTTCGCGACAACCTCAATCAAAAGTTTCGTCCCATTCTTTTTGCTAGAACTGTCCGCGCTGTACACCACACACAGAACAGGTTGCGTATACAGACGACGCATGCTATTGTGTACACGCGCGAACGACAATCGTGGATTATCAAATGGTGAAAAAAGTATCAAAAATGTTAAAAATGTGCTTCTCAAGGCTATATCTTCAAAATTAGACATAAATCATCCTCCAATTTTTTCAGAATATTCTTGTAATCCCTCTCTAGAATTCTCTCGTTTTTCATTTAATTCTTAAATATAGCTTTGATGGAAGAATTAAAAACGTGTCGTTGGTGCTTTGTACATGGATTACATATACATAAATCATACCAACTTTAAATGTAAATATCTCGGCGTAAGGACAATAAATCTCATTTAAATTGCACAGATGTTTGGATAACGTATTTAACAATGTGTACGCCAAGTTTAAACAAATTCTTTAAAAAATCGTTTCGTGGAGACAGTTTTATGGCATTGTAAAATAACAAGATGTTTTCTGGAAATCCGTTTGAGACGTTTTTACCTGAGTCTATTGTAATACCCATGTCTTCTCAAACAGTTGCATTCAATATTATCCCCTGAGAAACGAAAAGACTGCCGGTTTAACGATCTGTTTCACTTTCATGAAGGTCAAACGGATTATTAAACCGGCCATCGTTTTCTATTTCAAAAATGGAGCTTCAAAGCTAAACTCCAAAAGTAAGAACGCCATTAAGAAAATAGATATACCTGTGCGGATCATCCATCAATTCTTTCTGTCATTCTGTATATAAAAGTAAAGCCGAGTCATTGGAAAGTAAATTTTTTAGACAATGCATATTGTATGTTAAAATGAATAAGGAAAAATGAGAGATTCTTAAAGAATTCACTTTCTATTGATTAAAAAAACTAAAACTTTTTCACGTAGAAGACAAGGACAATTGATTCATGTGAATATGGTTTTAATAAAAAAACGAAGGACTCTTACATTCTTGACTACCTTCTTCCATCTAAAGAATCCGGCAGCGGTAAGATGTGAAAGGCCATAAAACTCTAAAGCAATAAAACGAAACACTCACAAAAATGAAAAAGATTCTATTGCCATCTCCAATACTTCTAAAAAAATAGCTTGTAATAATTTTACATTTTGCGCACGTATCAATAAATTAATAAAACACGACGGTATCAAGTTTGCAATGTTTATTGTAAGTCACATAACGCCACAACGATTGTAATGGTTGCATACTGACTGTAAATGGCATATCGTAGTTTTCCACCGAAGTTGCTTTGATTCTTCAAACGATATCAGACATTCATTTGAAACTTAATATCGCAATTCCTGAAATAATTAAGGATAAGAATTTTTTTAATTTTCGAAGCATTTCAAAGGTAGCGATAACAGAATCTAATCTATGGACTAAGGTACGTGAAAAAGTCTGATTAGATAAAATGACCGTAATATAATTATTTATTCGCTCATATATATAGAACAATTAGATAACTTTATGATGCGGCAATTCTTTCGTTAATTACATATATGTATTAACTAACTCAACTTATCGACATGTTATCGGTACTTAAAAATAAGAAATACATATGTATATTGACGTGTCACAATATAACGCCAACAACTAATGATTATACTTATTAATTAACTTATGTTAAGCGCTCAGATTTGTAACATTTATCTTATCTTCAAAAAAGTATAATATCAGAAAAAATCTATATAAGAATTTGTAAATAAATAAATAAATAAATAAAAGTATATGTATATATATATATATATATATATAGGTATATATATATATATGTATATATATATATTTACATCTATTATAGTCCCTATAATGCCATCTCGTGGTTATTTCGGTAACGTTCATACATACAACATAAATCAATTAAACCTAAATAAATTAACGACGATGGCGAATAATATTGAGACTGTAAAATTACAATTTTATATAATTTTCGACAATTTACTAATCGGATTACAATTTATCGGACAATTTACTATTTTATTTTCGCTATGTTTTCGTAAAAGCGGAATATTAGAAATATCCTACCGCAGGCGACATCTAACTTTAGGATTGTTTAACTGATCTACCTTTCGCGGACTTCACTGCGGCACCCTGTGACTACCGCTGCAGTTAGAAGAAAGTCAGCACAAACGTAGATAATGTTTCTATCCAGGTAAAAAAATTTTATATAAAAATATATATAAGTATATATAATTATTTATGAAATATATGTTTTCTCTTTCTTGTATAATCTCTGTTCGTATGTATATACAGGAAAAATAATAAGAAGAAAAATTAAAAAATAATGGAAAGCATAATTTTTGCATTGTTTTTTTTATAAAAAATAAAGTTTGAGGAAATGAGAAAAAATTGCCCATGTATAATTATATATAAGTGTAATAATTGTATATATAAAATTATATATAGATCATTGTTTAACTTAATCGCAATTTTACTTTTTATAAAAAACAATACAAAATTTATGTTTTTTTAATTATTTTTCAATTTTTCTTCTTATTATTTTGCCTATATATACAGACAGAGATTATGCAAAAAAATATATGGGCACAATTTTTATATATATATAATTATATCTATTTATATATTTTTTAATATAAAAAATTTTATTTCGAATACCAGAACTTTCTCGTTCATATGTTACTTTCAACATTTTTAATACTTGTGATCACGTAATTATCTTTAACAAATTCATGTTAGATGGAATACAAAGAATTTCTTGAAGATCATACAAATTTTTTTTCTTATACTATTATATTATCTTTCTATTATATTTCTTATACTATTACTATTATTAACATTATTATATTATTAATATTATTATATTACTGTTATTATATTGTTATTAATATTATTTTACATTAATATTGTATTAGTATTGTTTCCGTATGACGTGTTATAAATATTATTTATTATTTAAATTATTTAAAAGTCGAAGTTCGTACAATTCTAAACTTTTTAGATGAAAAATTTAAAGTACTAATTTTTTTGTATTAATTTTTTAATTGTTTATGACATGTTTGTAAGTATAATTTTGCATTTGTGGTAAATAATGATGAGACTCTCCTTTACATTTGTAACATATATTAATATTTAATAAGTCGACTGCAGATATAAAAAATTAATAAACTTTATTACTACTGTTCATAAACTGTCCAAGTTGGAGGTGGAGAGGAGAAAAGATATGGTAGAAAAAGGGATAGAGAATTGAAGCAAGAGTGGGAAAACAAGGGAAAAAAGGATATTCGAAGAGATGGAAAAGAAATGGGAGAGGGGAGATATTGGGAGGAGGAGAAAGAGTGGGAATAGACTAGAAGTGGAAAATGCGAGATAGAATGGAAGAAGGAGAAAGTGCACAGATTTTTCTAAAAATACTTCGAAAGGCGAAGAAAAAGGGATAACGGTTATCTGTCCCGATTTCATAAATCGTTATGCTCAAACTAAAGCATGTAAAAGTCACTTGAATTTTATTGAACATTTTATAGGGGACAGTAGCCTAATTTGAACCGCCTCCTAATTTGGACCGCCTTATAGGTTTTGGCGTTAAATGTGAGTACTTTACACCCACAAAGAAAATAAATGTGGCGGTTCAAAAATTAAGCTACTCTCTCCTATATATAAGTTTACAAACATATACATATACATATATATAATAACGATACACATTTATTTCGGTATAAATAACTATTATTTATTAATTATAAATAATAGTTTTATTTATAGTTACTTATACCAAAATAAATGCGTATCATTATAAATTTTACTTCCGCATTTGTAGTAAGAAACTACACACTTCCGATATAAGACATCTCCTTATTCACGTAAAAACATTTAAAATAAAAGGTAAGAAAAATAAATATTTCACATAATGAGTCATGCCAATAAGAGCCAACACCGGATAGTCGTGTGTGTACATAAGTTTATTAAATAAGTAAAAGATGTAAAAAGAAGTAAAAAGAACGTACGTAAACGTTTCGACTTTAATTCGAGGTCGACTTCAGTACATAATTCAGAATGTATGTATAATTACATAATTCAGGTGGAAACCAGGAATTCAGGTAATAAACTTATGTACACACACGACTATCCGGTGTTGGCTCTTATTGGCATGACTCATTATGTAATTTAATTTCTTCACAGAGCCTTAATCTATTTAAACTATTTAATAAATATTTCGTTCCTCTGTTTCGTCATCGCGAAGGATTCAAATAAAGGATTCACCCACCGCAAAATCTATATACTATCACAGGCACTATACCGGGGCACTGTTTGAAAGCCTCCGGTACTGCGCAGTCGCGGGATAATCCCCTACCCGAGTTGCGCGGGTGACTGCGCACGAGTACGTCGATGTGTGAGTGCGCCGTCCACACCGTCAGCCATCTCGCCAGAAACAAGACGCGGCTGCCCGCGTACGATTGGTGGAGGGGCTGCGCGCGCAAAGAAGAGGTACGCACATGCAGCGCCGCCCACTACATTCATATCCCTTCCTCCGTGCCCACGTATCCCTGCGTACCCCCCTCCACTCATTTTTCATGGACCTGCTGTCTCGCTTCTGGTGGGCACACTGCACTCACGTCTCACGGCGGCGGCCTGAGCCCGAGTCAGTTCTCGCGAGAATCGTGCGCGGCGCGAGCGAATCGCATAGTGGCCGGGAGCGAGTGTTCACGAACGTGGTGATCACGTGTACGGGCACTCGTGTGTGCCCACCGGTTGTCGGATATATACGCGACGTATATATCTCGGGCATCGTTTACCTCGACGTACATCATCCGCGGATTGTCAGTGTCGGTGCGTGTCGGTTGCGCGAAAGCGTGGTGTTATCCGCGCCGACGGTAACACCACGTTTCTCTCGACCGGATACTTGCCGAGGGCGACCGAGGAGACTTCGCTCGACGAAGAGGTTCGTAGTGTTTGCCATTCGACGCGCGCGCTGCCGACGATAACGTGTCGACCGGGACCGATAATCCAGCGACGTCGTCCGCGCGGGATCGCATCCTCGTCGCGAAACGTCAGCCGCGAATTTCCCGGAGGCGTGGTGGTGTCTGACGCGGCGTGGGCAAGCACGTCCAGGCGCTCAAGCCGGCTTCTCTCTTTCTCTCTCTCTCTCTCTCTTTCTCTCCGCTGTCTCTCTCCCTTTCACTCGTTCCGCGAATACATACATACGTTCGCACGCATATTCGCACACAGTAGCCGCGCGCACGCGTGTGTACGCGACGGTCCGTCTGTGTCTCTCTCTCTCTCTCTCTCTCCCTCGCACAGAGACTCTCTCTCTCCATGTGCAGACTTCAATAAGGAATCCTCGAGCCACGCGTTCGCTCGTCCATCCGGAGCGCCGACGAACGCGGCGGGTCCACGACGTGGTTGCGCGAGTTTTAGCAGTGCGTCGTCGTCGTCGCGGATTTAAGTTTCCGTTCCGCTCGCGGAAGGTAACGGTATCGCGCGGCCTGTCGGCGGTGTACATCTCCACAGCTGGCTCGGCCCGCCGACGACATCGGCGTTTCGCCGAACCTGCCGCGTGCAACGTGGACGGCGGCTCACGTTGCGAAACCGCGCGCCGCGCACTTTGGCCCACCCTTGCGCACATCGCGCCCGGTGTACGCTCGCGTAAAAAGCGCGGCCCACGTCGGAGTGTCAAGTCCCTGTGCCGCACACGTGCGTCCCCGTCGCGCGCTCTCTCTCTCTCTCTCTCTCTCTCTCTTAGCTCCCCCGCCCCGTCCTCGGGTAACATAACCTAGAATAAAGTCGCGTGGCACGTTTCTCTGGCAGTGCTGCTCGAATATGCTGCCCCGCGTTCGTCCATCGCCGCCTGCATCTCGACCAGCTGTATTTTTCTCAGGGTGTCGTTTGTGCCGCAGATATAACGCAAAGTAACGAGTGCCGAGCGCCTAATCTAGTGCCATGGACACCGAATACAATGCTGCAGCTTTGTTATTTGACTTCATCTCCGAGACGGCGGAACTCCCGGACGTGACGATGGTGCTCGAGGTAAGGGTTTTCCTTAATTTTTGCCTGACGCGGTTACGAATGTCCACAGACAATGTTTGAAAGAATCAATTCTCAATTTTATCGCGACGTTTTGAAGAAACGGAGCCAGCCTTCCGCCCTGAATACCGTCCGGCATAGCAATCGTAGCAGAAGGGTTGCGATAACATTCGTAACAGAAAGGCTCCTTCGAAAATAATTGTTACATTTTTTAAGGAGGTTGGCTACTCAACTAAAAATGATAACTAAAATTAATGATAACAAGGCTCTCGGATATAAAATCAAGGATAATATGGAAGTAAGCCAATGTGAGCCAGCGCCGTTATTGGGGCGAAAATAAATTATTTATTAACTATACAAATTACAATTATACAATAATATAAAAATGATAAGAATTAGTTCAAATTTATGGAAGATATTCGTTTATGGGAATCTGCCATCCATGCAAAATTTAAAGTCAGTGGTCTGCATGGTTGGTTTAATAAAACATGTTAGTTTATTTCATAATTTTACATTCAAGTTTGTTCAATTTTCACAAATTTTTATTCGCATCACATGTCTCTACATTTTATTCTACACATTATTCTCATTTATAATAATGGAAAATAATAACGAAAAAAAAAGTTATATAATTTTTGCTATGTCGCTCGTGTATAAGAGTGTAACTTCAATAATTAATTACTCGACAACCGTGCAGACCATTGACTTTAAATTTTGCATGGATGGTAGATTCTCGTAGACGAATATCCTCCATAAATTTGAACTAATTCTTATCATTTTTAGTTGAGTAGCCAACCTCCTTAAACGAGACATTTTTTCGGAAAATAGGGAATTCTGTTCCGTTTTATATTTGTTTAATACATATGGGATTAAATAGACGTTATATACATTTTATGACTTTGACATTTATTATTTTTATACGATCGTGATGAGAAATATTTTTTATCGATGAAAAATATCTTTTTATTGACATTTTATCATTTTTATTAACACTTCATAGTTGTGTAGTATGTAACTTAGTTTATAGTGTTTTATTGTAGTTTTTTTTTATTTTTGGCATAAGTTTTTGTAGACGTCAGGATAAAATTGGAAATAGAACTTAATAGTGTATTATATAATAATTAGGATATATATAATGTATGACATATGTATAAATATATACAGGGTCCGCCAACGAAAAGTTTCCACCCTGTTAATTCTGTAACCAATTGATTTTTGTCAAAAATGCCGATACACGTCAATATTGTTTTCAAGGGGCTGTATAATTATGATAAATGTAACCATATTACTTCATCCCCTTAATTGGGATAGCTACCCCCCAAAAAATCTTAAATAGCAGTAGGGGTCAAATATAATTATCATTTAAAGGTAATTCTGATTCTCTTCACAACGGTGTCTATTTGTTTTAATTTGAGAATATTTTTCGAAAAATCGCATTTGGAAATTTTGGGTACAAAAATTCCAAAATTTATTCGTTTGCTACGAACATTTTGAGGTACATTTTAAGGTGTTATCCGACAGCACTTATAACACTTGTAACAGAAATAGACACCGCTGTGAAGAGAATCAGAATTACCTTTAAATGATAATTATTTCACCCCTATTGCTATTTAAGATTTTTTGGGGGGTACCCCAATTAAGGGGATGAAGTAATATGGTTACATTTATTATAATCATACACCCCCCTTGAAAACAATATTGACGTGTATCGGCATTTTTGACAAAAACAATTGGTTACAGAATTAATGGGGTGGAAACTTTTCGTTGGCGGACCCTGTATAATAATTAAGAAACTTTCGTTCGAAACTTTTGCGCGGTCGCAGACGCATTGCTTACTGTGCGCAAAAATTACATATTCGACTCTTCGTTTCTTTTAAACGCTTAGACATATCTATTGTAGAAATAATTTTACATAGCTTGAAATATGCAGAAAACAATCTACTAGAAAAAAATAAGATTAAAAATTTAATTTTTTATCATTTTTCAAGTGCACTCTTCCTCCAAGTTTGAATCTCTTTTAAGAGAGAGAGAACATTGTTTCATACATTAAGAACTATTAAAATATTTATAAAAAAATACAACATTTTCTGTTGATAAAATTAAAGTGATCTTAATGTATATTTTAAACGTAATTTCTTTGACGGCTTGTTTTAAATTGTTTGTCGAATGAAATGTTATTTCTTTAAGTTTGTGTACTAATAGCCACTGTCGGGACGAATTCAACGAAGCAATGAAAGGTCGTTCAATTTCTCCTTATCTAAATAGTGTTCGGGATAATGAAAAGCGTAATATTTAAAGATTTTAATAATGGTGAAAATGATTAGAATCTACAGAATAAAAGGAAAAAAATTTAGAAAGCCGTCTGGAAGACATAATAAATTTCTATTTTATTTAGATACCGATAAAAGTTGTAAGATCTATAAAAGAATAAAATGAAAAGGAATTTGTAAAACAGCCGGTATCTAAACAAAAAATTTCTATTTCATCTGGGTACCAGTTGTTTTACGAATTCTTATTCATTTTATTCCTTTATAGATCCTACAACTTTCATCGTTAACCTTCACCATTATTAAAACTTTGAAAAATACTTTCCATTATCCGGACACTGTTTTCGCCGTTCATTCAATAACAAAAGTATTTTCCAGAAATATTTTCTTAAAGGGCTACATACATCTGAGAGGTCAAAGAATATACTGAATCTTTGTGAATTTCTTGTGACAAATGTTAAAATAGTATTTAAATAAATTTTTTAGCGAATAAAAGTATACTTAATACTTTTATATACATACTAATATAATTATATACATAATTTGAACGTGAAATTTATTAAAAGATATCAAGAAATGAGATACAATATATTTCAATATATACGTTTCTTGTGAATGTACGGTTCTAAAATAAACTGACCAATTATACTTGTTTGAGAAACAGAAGGTAAAATATATTGCCTTTACAGGCATAGAAATGATCAATTTCCATTGTCACTCTGTACACAATGCTGAAAAGATACCCTTAGAAATATTCGTCATGTCAAGAGGACAAAAGAATGTAAAGATTTATACCTGCGTATCAACCGATTCTGACAGACCGAATCTTGTATTTTCTTTTGTTATCTTTAAGAATTTTAAATCAAGATTTTCTAAAATAAGATTATACTTGAATGAAAACAGTTTTGTAAAATCGATTGTTTGATCCTAGATGAACGTAGCCTCGTATTTAAAAACAAAAATCAAAAGTTTGAAAGTATCATATATTAATTGTAAACGATGCACGGTAACGATCCACGGAAATTTCTCTAATATTTGAAATAGTTTTGGGTTTTTTTCGGAAATTAAACATAAGTTTATATTAATTGTGTTCGTGTTCTTTGAATATTTTATCTCTTTTACCCAGTCTTTTAATTTAACACGTACCGATCATGAGTGACCGGCACTTTAACTTTCATTCATGTCGCATCGGTCAACGGTAACGGGTGCTATCAAACTCAATAACAATGTAGAAAACTTGGAAAAAATAACATTTGCAATTTTGCAAAGATAATATTATATTTATATTAATTACAACTATTACATTAATATTAATTTATTATATTAATATAATATTAAGTAATAGTCTAAAGTAATAAACGCAATACGCATGACAATTTTGCATGATAATTTAATTATATTATGTAATATTTGTCGAGATATGGATCTTCTAATAGCAAAAATTTTACTCCTCGGCATAGATATAGAGACGATTGAATTAGGTCCAGTATTCAAGACGTTAATGACTTAATGATATCTTTAATCTAATGCGCAATTAATAGCATATTGCCGATGATATCAAATGACTACAGCTGATTATTTAAGGGAAATAAAAATTGTAACCAGGTTTTCATACGAAATCGTGTGAAAGAAGGATTTTGCTGAAATATTTAAAAATTTGCCAAATACAGATCTGAAAATAATTTTGTCAAAAATTAAAATAATTAAATAGGACGTCCAAAATGCTAGAATATCAAAACTTTTTGCAGTATTAATCATCATGCTTGAACGTCCTATATAGTTACTTTTGATGATTTAACAAAATTATTTTCAGATCTGTATTTGGCTAAATTTTTAGATACTTCAGCAAAACCATTCTTTCCGTGTACTGAAAAAGAAATAAAATTAAACTTTTAAGAAAGAGCATACATCTGCGAATCTCCTTCTTCTTTCCGAGCCGCCTGCAAGCATTTCGATTTGTTATACAAGATATCACGATATGTACATCCTGCATAAAAATAAAAGATAACATCTCTCGGTAGGACATGTACAATTTTGCAGGATTATCACATTCGTAATGTATCTCTTTCGCTACCATCGACTATAATCATCTTCCGAGAAACGACATGCGAGCCGTTGACTATAGTTACCTTCCACGAATATTGTTATGCATTGTAATTTGTGAAAATGAATTTTTTATGTAATGTTATTTTGTTCTTTATACATAGAAAGTTGTACTTTTAATAAGAGCTATAACAATGGTATCGTATCGCTTTTCGGCCGGACCTGCCGTAGCATAGGGATATAAATCTATTCTTTATAGCTGCACTATACTATATTTTGCATTGAAAGGAAATAATTAGACCTTGCAAAGTGTTGGAAAGTTCTTCAATAACGGACAGATCTTTATTATCTGTTGAAGACATAGAAATAGATCTTCTTCCGAATGAACTCTTGCACACGCTGCATCTCGTTTAATGTTACGCACATAGGGATAATTCTTTCACCGAACCAATATTTAAGTTATTTAATACGTTCAAATATCGATAATATCCGTCATTAAACATCGTTAAGCTTAAATATACTGCAGACAACCTGCACGAGTTATCTGCAGCACTTTTCGAAATAGTCGTGTTCGCTCGATTAGTCATAAAAATTCGGAAGAAAAAAAATTTTCTATTCTTTTTCACATAATATAGATATTCTTTCTAAAAGATATTCTTTTTCATAAAAGAGATTCTTTCTAAAAGACACAAGTCACACAGTGGTATGGTCAGTTATAGTAATGAAAATTTGGAGGGAATTTTCTATTCTTTTTCACACATAAAAGATACTTTTTTCTAAAAGATATTTATTTTCAAAAACGGTTATTTTAACAATAGTAAAAGAAGTTTTTAACATACCTGCAATCAATAATGCAGGTATGATAAATTTTGCCTTTATGGGGAGTATATAGAAAAATGCAAAAAATTCGATCACGCTCATTTCTTGTTTTTCAAATGCCAAAACCGACATTTAAAAAGTTTTTAATATGTTTAAGTCCAACAAACGGCAAAATGCTTTTAAAAGATTGCTTTATTAGAAATCATTAACATGCTGAAATTGCTGAATGCCGAACCTGATTCGCTCGTCTCTACGTCTACGCCGGAGTGAAATTTTCATTATTAGATCCACATTTCGACAAAATATTATAATATAATAATATAAAAATATAATATTATAATATTGAATGAAGCAAAATTATTATTATATGTAGTACATTTATTATTTTAAACTATTATTTCAATATTATTTAATTATATTTACAGATTATAAATATTATTTTTTATGAATTTTATGTATTTTTATTGAGTTTGGTAGCATCGGTCATCGGTAATCAGCGCGATAAAAGTTAAAGTGCCGGTCACAGATAACGGCATTCAACATTTTAAAGCCCAAGAAACGGTTTTTTTATCATCTTAAAGGTCTGACTTCCCTTTAAGTTGGTTTAAATTGGTCCTCAGGTAAACCGGTCATGTACACAAAGGCCAACTTTATGTAAAAGTCGACCTAACAAGAATGCAACCGATACCATATATCGTATTTCTTAGACACACTTCTTACACTAAACACGTGTTTAGTTCATTTCTTTGTGCATATGCTTTATGCGAATTCGTCTGTAAAAACTAATTAAGACTCCTGAACTTACTACTATCTCAGATTGTAACGTCAGAGAAACGAGAAAACACATAATAAAAATTCTTGCAAAATATATTAAAATATTTTTTAATAAAACAATGTTTGCAATCAGTAGGACAGACTTTTAAGTATACTGAAAACTATCTTTTTGTTTCGGGGAGGAATTAAATCATATTTATTTCTATATATTATTAATTTGACAGTTATTATAGCTGTGAACATAGCTTGTTTTGTTTTTTGTTAGGCACAATTCAATTCCAGATACAGCTTGGCCAAAAGTATAAGGCACCTCTTATATTTTTTTCATTTATCTGAAATTCTTTTACCTGTATTGTTTCCTATTGGTTACCGACATTATATACGAGTTTAAAAGGCTCTTGAAACAAAATATAATTCACAGCAAGTGCCATAAATAAATTTTTTAGCTTTCAGATAAATGAAAAAATATAGGTGCCTTATACTTTTGGCCAAGGCTGTATATGATTATTGATTGATTAACGAACCAAAAGGAGAGTCTTCGATATATTTTACAAGAGTGTTCTATTGATTGCAAGTGTTATTTTATGGAAAAATATTTGCATTTTAATGTATCTTGCAAGAATTTTTATTATGCATTTTCTCGCTTCTAACGTTACAATTTGAGATAGTAGTAGAGGGTGGCCAGGAGCCTTAATAATTGTAAAGTTTTTAATTATTAAGCATGTTTTTGCTGAATCAATGAGCATGGATAAAAAAAATTCAATAAATAGTGAATTTATACCGATCAAAAGTTACTGGCCAGATTTAAGGGGGAGAAAACACTTGAAAAAAGAATCTACTTTGAATTAAAAATTCTTTCACATTCACGACATTGACCATGTTAGGCTTGTATTAGCATATTCTCTTTTTTAATACGTTAAATTGAAATTATTTAGCATATTTTTATTGAATTGTATTAAACTTTTATTGAAAAATATTGAATCTGTTTCAGAACTTTACATATGTCCTTCCATGCTTGAATGCACTATAGTCATTACAGATTTAAACGGGAGGGTGCACTTAAAAATAATCAAAATAAGAAGTTTTTAAATTTAAAACAGTAGATTAGTTTCTGCATATTTGGAATTATATAAAATAATTATGAATATGTCTAAATATCTAAAAAAAGATACAGTTCTTTCGTGGTTTGACGAAAAATTAATTTCAAAAATTAAATTTTTTTATTTTTATTTAATTTGTTATTTGCTAGCATCCTCTATTTATTTGATTTATAATAGACAAAGAAACAGAATAAATCATTGCAAAAGATGTGAAGTTGTGATGTCAAATAGCATCAAAACCTTTTAAATATTTTTCTTCTAAAATCATGTTTCTTAGCCTTTATATATTTATTTTCTTGGGAAGTTTTTATAGGTTTTTAAATCTTTTTAGAAATAAATGGTTGACTATGATTTGATCGTTTGATTTTAAAAAATTATAATTTTATTAAAAGCTATGAATGATCAAAATTGCAAAAAAATAACGTTTTAAAATTATAATTAAAATTGAGAAAGAGCATTATTTACAAAAATACACTAATCAAAGTGTAGCCAATTATATTAAAAAAAAGAGGAAAAAATATATGAATATGTATAACTTATGGTGACGAGGAAAAGGAAAATAGATATATTTGCCTTATGATTTTGTAACTACATCCTCTGATTCCAGTTTAATATAACAATAAAATAAATTTTTAAAAATTTTACACTCTATATTGAACAGTAAGACTAGGTATTCTTTATATAGATATATAAAAGCACTACAATCTTAATAAAATATTTATTTATAACAAAATTTAGGATCCATCGCAAACAGATCCAGAACTGTTGGCTATGATTAATAACGATGATTTAGAAGCTCATGTTATTGATAACTCTGCTTATAACAATGAAGAAAAGTAAGTACATCATTTTTATTCAAGAATGCCATATATATTATTTATATGATGTGATAACTGTGACGAATGTGCAATATGTAAATGCATTTAATTATTTTTAAAATACAGTGCCGGCACAGATACGTTGTTTGACACAGTCAATTTGACTTCCATATTGGACAGATCCTTTAAAGATGAATATTATGCACAATGGCAGTATTGTGAAAGACAATCTACTGCAGGCTGTCCAGAACTACTAAAGAAGGTTTGTTAATAATTAATTAATATTATACATAAACTGCATCGTTTAAATTCATGCAATGTAATCATAAAATGCTTTTCTAATTTGTAGATATTTTCGGATTCGAGCTCTTCACCTGACGTAATCGGAAACTGTTTAAATGCCAATGACGATTTTTTCGGTAAATACTCTTCTGAATTAAAGGACGAAGAACCAAAAAATGGTTTGTTAATAATGATTGGCAATTTTTGTTCTTAGTGTTCTTATCATCTTGTAAATTTTGATGGAAAGTAAACTCTCTTTTTTATAGTTAATATTAATGAAAACGATACAGTTAAAATAACTGTTAATACAATAGAAACGGATATAGAGGCTAAAACTGAACAAGAAATAAAGGAAGAAGAATTTAAATGTCCAATTGGTCTGCCTCAAGTATTATCTCAAGGAGCACTTAACCATACAAAGAGAAATGCAAATATTAAGAAGAAAAATCAAAATGGAAAAGGGAGAAGGAAAAAGAAAGAAGATTCAATTACAATAAATGAAAAAGTCAAGTCAGAAGAGCAAAAAGACTGTGTCTTAGATATTGAAGCATCAGAAAGAGTAACAGGTATTTAAATCAATTTATATAGATGTGTATAAAACTATTAAAAATAGACATTGCAATATTTTACTAAAATTTATTTTTCATTAGCGCTCTACCAGAGTTTGTTAGACCAAGTTGAGGCTTCCGCAAATCTAAATCCATGCAATAAATCGACCGTTAAAGATAATCGCACATATGACACAAGATCAAACAAAACGTGTCAAGTGACTCAGAAATGTCAGGCTAGTGCATCGAATAAATCCATTTTGCAAGCTTCCAATCAACAAAAAGATGTACGGACCTCATTACCCAAAGACTTAATCCATACGATAAAGGTCATTATCTCAATAAATATTCTAATATTTAAGCAGTCTAGCATAATCTGATTGCAATCTAATTATGATTATCTTGTTGAATTTTAGGACGTATCAAAAAGAGGTATTTCGTTAATATCCCCTATGCCAAACATAAATAAACAGAACAGGAAACGTAGTAGTGTACGAATGCAAGACGGAACTCCTCGTAACAAGATTTTAAAGACAAGTTCTACAGTAAGTTCCTCCTCGTCTGTTATGGCGTGATTTGAATATATATGTAAAATACGCGCATCTATTTGTTTTATATATCGATTGTTGTTGCAAAATCTTTAATGCGAAATAATCCATTACTAATTATAACACTTTTTTAGGTAACCAATAATGTTAAGAATAAAACATTCAGTACTGCTTCGGTACAGTTGGATCACGATTATTGTGGTAGTGAGAATATCCATACCAAGAACGAGAGCAATGGTAAATATAATAGAGAATCCAGCAAAAGCAAAAAAGTATTTCTATTAAGGACACTGAAATTTATCCATTTTTTTTTATAGAAACTATAAAACATACGTCCGTATTAAAATCGAACCAAAATAAGAACTGGAAAGAACTCGAAAAACTTCACAATAATATTAATTCAAATAAACACTGCAATTTGAAGTCGACTAATGTATGTGACACCAGTGAGAAACCAGTAGTCTTACAAAATAAGCAAACTGATAAAATCAAAGATAATATACTCAATAATAATAGCAAAGATTGTCAAAAGGAGACTCCATTGAAACAACTTGATGGTTCAAGTAAAGTATCACCTATAACTGTTCCGGACATTTCTATTTGTCCTAAGGTTACAATTCGTTCAGGTTTAGCTAAAAGAATCCTGCAAAAAAATATTCTATCTGCTAATACTATTGCACAAACTACTGCAAATATTCCAAATAATGCGCAAACGTATCCTAAAACTCAACCTATGATTTCTGTACTGAAGAAGATTCCACCAAACGCATCACAATTACCATTCTCAACAAATAATTTTAATGAAAGTATAGTGACTGTTACAAACAGCTTAAACGTAATACAAAATATAATTGTACCAATCAATCAAGACACGCTGCCGCATGAAGTAGTAGTGAAGACAGTTGCACCTCGTACAAAAATTAATCTAGCAGAATATCGAAGTAGAAAGGAACAAAATCGCAATGACAATAGCAAAACGAATCCTCCTATGAAATTAGTGGATGTTCATCATGCTTCCACTACGACAGAACCTATCAAAGATGATCCTAAGAATCCGATTTGGTGTGAGAGAGAAATCATTCCGGTCTGGAAAGTCAAATCAGATATGAAAGAAGAAACAAACAAGTCAAAACCACCTACTTGCAATATAGGAATACAAACATATGAAACTACCTTATCTACAAAATCATCGGTGGATGTTGTGGAGAAAGATGAAAAAAGGTAATTCATCGGATATTATTTTATTAATCTTATTACGATTTACTAGATTTCACGATGAAACATTACTGAGTGTTACTATGTATCTACTACTACTATTTACTGTCCAAAACAAAAACAATTGTCCTGATAACGCAAATAATCTGATAAAAAGATTTTATTTGTATTAAATAATGATGCAATATGATGATATTGCAACAATAACTACATGTACATTTTAGAAAAGATTCTTCAAAAACTGATCAATTTTAATATATTTAATATAGTTCTTCTTGTTTCCCTCTTTCCTGAGAAAATCATCGTGAAATTTTATGAAATCTTTCTCGTTCTAATTGTATTTTATTAATAATTTATACAATATCACAATAGCAAGAAAAGTACAAAGAATGAAAAACAAAACAGAAGACATAGTCTCTCTCGCAGTTTGAGTCGATCAAGATCAAAAAGCAGAAGCGAGAACAAGAATAGAGGCAGAAGGAAAAATAGAAGTAGTAGCAAAAGTAAAAGCAGAGGCCAAAGCAAAAGCAAGACTAGAAGGAAAAGTAGGACCAGAAGCAGAAGTATTAATACAAACAGTAGGAGCAGGACCAGAAGCAGAAGCAAAAGTAGAAGTAGAAGTAGATCTTGTGCTCGACGTCGACGTAGCAACACCCGCCGACGAACAATAAGTCATCGACGCAGCTCTGTCAGTTCAACCAGCAGTTGGTCGTCTCGCTCTCGTTATACATCTACTTCGACAAGATCAAGATACTCGTACTCGCGTTCTAGATCTGGATCCCGAGTCCGATCTGGATCTAGATCCAGATCCAGTTCTAGATCAAGATCTCCTACACAATATAATTCTAATTATTCAAGGTACGTAATGAAGGGGAGAAAAATAATATGACACGGAATCGATCATTCCATGCAATCCATGATATAGGATGATTCTAGGATAGTTACATTTCCTCGAATCAGCCTACATCTCGCTGCTGACCCATTTGCAGTCTTAATTTTAAAATTTTTGCAATTAAAATAGATTCTTTGATGAATTTGAAATCGATATTTTTTAGTGAAAATTCAATATATGTCTAATATATATAAATATATATATATATATATATATATATATATATACAGGGTGTCCCATTTTATTTTTGACAGTCAAATATCACGATATCAAAAATGTAACTGTACAATTGGATAATTTTTTAAAAAGCAATCATGTATTTTCTTTACACCAATTGATTCATCCTACTATTCTACCCAAAAAAGTATTAAGGTACAGTTATCAATAAATGAATAGTTTACATGATATTTTATATTTCATGTCAAAATATATCAGAATAAAATGTAAAATACCTCGCAAACTATTGATTTTTGGATAACTTTACCTTAATACTTTTATGTGCAGAGAATAACTAGAGGCATCATATTATATTTAAAAAATCATATAATTCCATTTAAAAAATCAAAGGTCACCTTCAAATCTCCGAAACGCCTCCACCTAGAAAAATTTCGTTTAACCCATCTTATGTCCCCCTCGAAGTCAAATAACTTTTGTATGAAACATTTTTCTCTAAGACTACGTGATATCGAGATATTTGACTGTCAAAAATAAAATGGGACACCCTGTATATAATTATTAGTGCAATTTTTCATCAAAGTATAACTAATGAGCATTATACAAATATGGTACATAGTAAAGGCACAGAATATTAATAAATGATTTAAAAGTAATGCAAGTGGCTTCGAAATGCTAGGAATGTATATATATATTATTTGCAGAGTGAATGTAATATAAAATCTGTATTAAAAATATTGGAAAAGAATATACATATGTAGTTGAATATGTGTAGGTGTATTAATTATAAATATAATACACAATAAAACTGCACTTAGTACTACTACATGTTTGCAGTCTTTATAGTTTTAAATTCTTTCAGAAAATTTCAAAATTTTTCTATTTTTTTTTACAATTTACAAAAAGATACAAAAAGAAGTGAAATCTCCTAAAAAAGGGGGAACAATATAACATTCAATACTTTTTATGTACTTAGCGTATATTTTTTTCTTTTTTCAAAAAGATCTTTTTTAGGGGATTAGGACCGACGAAATTGTCAAATATAAATATGAGAAAGGTCAATGTCGATCTGCAGCGGATCTTGGCGACATTGGCCTTTCTTATATTTATATTTGTCTTTTCTAAGGATTAATTTAAATGGAAATATTTAAAATTATCGTAAAAATGATGTCGATATAGGTCTTCCTCCAATTCGAATGGAAAGAATAGATGGAATAGTTATCGAGGAAAGCATAGCAGCAATTGTGAAAGAAATTATGATAGATATAGGAGATCCTTCACCAACGGCCATTACAGAAATCGCAGGTAAAACATGTTTTTCGGGATACATGGATGCGATTTTTACCGACATAGAAAAGATTCCGTTTAACATTTCCCACTACAGTTTACATTATGCTCTCAATTTTAAATAAAATTACCAATTCCACAATGTCTTATAATTAATTTACTATAAAATGTTTATAATTTGGGGATGTGGTTATCGAATGTATTGAATGCATGTGTATGTTTGCGAAGTGGAGTTGTGAACGTCTCCTCCAAAAATACCATCCACGACTCGGTGTCAGAGACGTAACTGCCGGGCTCGCAAGGCCTGCAATGCGGGGAAGAAATGAAAAAGATATTTTTGAAGAATAAGTTTTTTAATTAATGTTTTCGAGCTAATTATGCATAGATAGATAGCGATATATTTAATAAAATCCTACCAACATCTACATCTACAATCCTAACAATACAAGTTCGAACAAAAAAATTCATCATTTTTATAATTTGTTTTTAGCAGATCACCATTACGTTGTTACGACAAACCGTACAACTGGTATAATAGAGAGAAGCAAAAAGAAGTAGAAGACCGGAAAGTGGTATATGTGGGACGTATAGACGAAGGAGTCACCAAAACTCATTTGCGCCAAAGATTTGAAGTTTTTGGCCCTATTGTAGACATCAGTGTACATTTTCGTGAACGTGGGTATGTGTCTTCGCTATTCACTTCATTATTTTCTTAAAATTATACTATTCTCATTTACAATGTACGATTTATTTCAGCGATAATTACGGTTTCGTCACCTTTATGTACAAGGAAGATGCGTTCAGAGCGTTGGAACATGGTAATGACAATACGTCTTTACCACAATATGATCTGTGCTTTGGAGGTCGTAGAGCCTTTTGCAGATCGAAATATGCAGATCTCGGTAAGAAAGTCGATCATATTATTAATATATATCGTACACATATATGTATCAAAGTTTTAGCCTCTTGTACTTATGGCAATTATATTTTCTTTGGCAGACGATATGAAGAATAGTGGACCCATTGGTAGGCGGCCTCAGGCAGACGAAGAGAACAGCTTCGATTTTCTTTTAAAACAGGCACAAGCAACATTGCGTAAAAGAAAAGTTTGACATACGTATTGTCTAATAGTTGTAAATATAATTTAAACAATAGTACAGTTATTATATTATTAAAGTAAATTGAAGGAGGAAATGCACTTGCATCTATCCTCATGAATACGTTGCATGTATATAGTGTGCATGTATTCGGTGCTGCTCTTTTACTCCTAAAATAGTAAATATTGAGAGCATGTAAATACTTGAAATTTTCAGATATCCGACGCTTTAATCGATGTTTTTTTAATTTTTTCTTATTTTCGGATATTTGTTTTCTTAGATTGTCAAATCTTATGGAGTTTTTTTTTAATAATGAATAATTTGATTTTCTGATTACGTATAAATAAGGTATGGATAATCGAAAATATTCGATTATCCGTTAATCGGATTTAGCAAGTACTTGATGAGAGTAATCGAACTCGACTCTACGTAAATTTTGCTATCCATATGTCTAGGTAACATAATTATACGACGAGAGGCAAAACTTGCCTTAATGTAAATATGTAATACTTTTCGGAAACGTGATTGAAAAAGCAATGAAGAATTATGCATAGGATTTTCTTTAAAACTGTACAGATTCTGTTTATACAACTAATGTACAGTAATGTAAAGAAACATGCAAAAGTTAGATTATTTATAGCTAGGAGTTTTTAAATATGTAAATCGAGTTTTTTTTACAGATTTAACTCATTATGTTAAAATATTATTTATTGCTCCATAATTACTTTGTAATCATTTTAAGTCGGGGTGATATATCACTACTTATTTAACATTTATTTTTTCATATATCATATATTTCGTCTTTGTAATCAAAAAAATTAGTCAAGAATTATCGTCATTGTTTTATCAAATATGAAACTTATTTACCTGATTGTAATATAATCGTTAATTCAATTATATTGCTCAAACGATAACAAAAAAACAGTTCTAGAAAATTACATGTGTCAAGTATGTCATATATTTGGCTGACATAAAGTCTCTACTACTATAGCCGAAATTATTTAATGAAATGTAAGCGTTTAGTTACATCTTCATTAATTTAATCATGTATTATGTGCATTTATATCTTTGTTATGCGTTTTACTGTCTTAGGCCCAGTTCCACAATCGCATTTGTTAATTTTGCTTAACGACAAATGCGATTGGTCAATTCCAATGGAATAACCGGCCGGTTAAGTTAACTGGAGATTGTGGAACTGAGCCTAATAGTCGTCATTAACCATTGATTAGAAATAGTTTTCTCAATGAAACTAAAGCAATGAGATAATCTTGATTTAAAAAAAAAATTAGAAAAATTTTATCGCATGAGCAAAATTTTTTGAACTTTTTAATTAAATTTGTACATGTATGTATGTATGTATGTATATATAGAAATCATTATTGTAAATAAATGCACGTATGTGCGCCTAAAAAACATTCGATATAATTATTGATGATTACTATCGTTTCACATTTTTATCCCTTTCTCACTAACGCACTTCTAAGTTTCCTATACCGAAATAGAGAGTAAAATCGAAATTTATGATCGAATAATTTATCTTTACCTACTTGGTATGTAATTATGTAGTATGAGAAATAACTTTATGATCGTAAACAGCTGATCGTGTATACTCGAAGTTCTTTATCGTCCAAGGATGTGAGTGTGATCGTTGCTTCATACAACGGAGGAGTTGATGGTGGAATATGTATGATCATTGGAATTTGCTGGTTGAACGGCCTTACATCTAGACATATACAAAAATTTATTTTTATTAAAATATAAATATATGAGATACAATTATCAGATATAAACTGAAATATATGTATATATATTTATGTAGATAATGAAAAAAGATATCTCTTATCAAAGCATATTGTCGAGCAAGAGTAAAGGATGAAGGAATGGTAGCATAGAAAAGAATTAATTTATTTCGTTGTATAATGCAAAAAAAATTCATATGACTCTTCGCCTCTTAATTAAATGAAAAACAAAATTACATCCTATTCTTGCATTTTTCAAAATTTAATTCTTGAATTCTCTCTAGACTTTTAATTATTTATGATTCAAAAATTATTGGAGAACATTTTAGTTACATAAATACTGATTCCAAATTATCCAAAACGTTCATGGGTAAATGATAATAGAAGATAATGATATTTTCAAAGGGGCTAGCAAAGATAAATTAAGTGTGCCTTTTCAAATAGATTATTTTGTATATCATGTAAAGAGCAAATAAAGCGTACGTCCCGAATTTTACTTGCCTTGTATAGTGAAACTTTCTGGTAGAATAAGAGGACTCGATTTGTCCGAAATCGTAACTTTATATGTGACTGCGGTGTTAAAAACATGGGCAAATTCCAGAGCCGCGGAATCAGCGTTATCTCCCATCAACCACTTTATTAATCGCAGTTCAATATAGGTATCTGAAGGCGACAAAGAGAAAGATTAGAAACTGAGTAAAAAGGTAGCAGTAGAAATGACAATTATTTGTCCTGTAAGTAAATGGACTGAAGAGTTACGAATAGACTAAAAGAATTCGACGAATAAGCGTTTTAATATTTTTAGATCATCTTATGCGATTTGCTATGACGTACTCAAGTATTTGGACCAGAACAGACGCTCCTGCGATTCAAGAGTTTTCTGGAACATCTCAGCTACGCATCTCCGGAGCTGAGCGTTGCAGGATGGTATAGGTACGCTGACGTTAAACGGGCAGGTGTCTCTTACGCCTCTTCGCTGATTTGAGCAAATGCATTCTCCTTGAGCCGTCCACTCGACAACGATGCGATCGTTGACTAACGTTTGCCAAACCGAATTTATCTGTTACGATCAATGAGAAACGTATAGCTTTATCGAATCAATGGCACATTTTCCACATTTCCTAGATCCTAGATATATTTTCTGCATATTTTGCGGCATTTATAGCGACCTCGTATTTTCGTGTGCTATAAAACAACGTTGGTTGTATTTATCAAACGCTCACTTGGATAATGAAGTCGCCCGTTTTCGCTTGGAAGATCAACCAAAACATTCGTTGCTTAGGTGCGATGCACGCCACACTGATCGATAAACGCGCCTCTGATGCACCCTCAGCGACGACTATTGATTCCTGATTCAGGAAAAGTCTTCTCGGTATTTTCCTAGCTCGCAATTCGCGCCAGCGTGTCATTTTTAGAGTTGCTAAAAATATGCCATAATTATATCGCATACATCCGCATATATCATTTATTAAAAAATTAAGAATAATGAAATTAGAGCTTATAAAGAAAAGATACAAACGTCAAATGTGAATATTATCAAATTGCTAATATAAACAGCATTTTTCAGAATAAAGTTAACACAATAAATAGTTTAACACATTGAATTTTATAGGAGTTTAGATAAGAAAGTAAGAAAGAAAGTATTGACAGATATATTGTATTTTATACTGGAAAAACTTCGATAAAACTTCGCGTTTGCGAGAAGTTGCGTAGCGAGTGAATTTTAAAAATCTTGGATAGCAAGTTTCAAAGATATCCTATCTTTTCTTACAGGGATGACTCGGCCATTCATCCGTCATCCATATATCATATTCTGTCGCATTTCGATAGGGTACAGTGATTCTTAGATTCGTCTCGACAATCTCGTACAGTTTGCTGCGTATAGTATATTCGCTCGCAATTCCTAGATTATCGATATGACCCTCCAAGACGATAGTCTGATTCCTTCCGAAGTGTGGTCCAACAGCCCGTCCGCAAAGCACCAAGTAGGCTGTCGGGGAATTAAAAAATCCAATATCACACGTGAGAGTTCAGAAAGATCTTCTCTTCATTTTGAACAATTTCCAGAAAATTAATTTGATTAACTATTAAAAGTAACGGATATGCTTCAAGTCATCTTGTCAAATTAAATGAAATATTTCATATAATCCAGGTAAGGACTCGGGACTAAAGATGGTTTAAAATGAATTTATGCTTCACCTCTGTTTTTTCGAATTTTCTTCGCATGAAACTGTATTTGTACTTGGCCGCTGCCGTGCGCGTTTAAACGCAATACCGACGCGGGCTTCAAGATGGTAAAAAAATGATTAACATCGTTCACGAGCAGCAATAAATAATTTACAATGTTGTCTGTCGGATTCGAGACACTTATTTGCCTCGTTACAGTTTGGGACAGCGAACAGCTAAACTTGATCTGCAATAATGAAGCAAAACTGTTTACACGCGTAATACGAGACTATGTATTTTAGGATTAAAGTTCTTCATTTAGGAAGTATTTGTATAAAGTGATACTAAATTTATGAATTTTTTTTGTACAAACCTTGGCGCGAGGTACGTACGTCGGCAGAGCTTGGAAAAGATGGACGACCAGCATCAATATTTGCACTTGATTCGGAATAATTAATTGCATCGGCGTAATTATGAAACCAAGTCGTATTTTCCTCCAAGCGGTGATTAGACATATAGCGTTATGCAGCATCTACACGTGACATCGCGAATATTACATAGTTCGCGATACAAACAAGATTGTCCCGCGATTAAAGATTGAAGATAACGATTAAGACTCAAGATTGTTAAATTATTGCGACTGTTAATTTAATATCGCGTTCTCCGTTCTATATACTTCCTTCCTTCTTCTTTATAATAATTATGGTATTCTTTTTCTTTATAATAATTTGTATACAAATTTATAGAAAAACAATTCTGTTTATAATTTGCTTTTACTTCGAAATTAACTTGTTACCGAATTTTCAGTATTTTTTTTATACCAACGTTCATATGACTGAAGTAATGATGTCTGTCAAAAATAGCGTCTATCACAATATCCGTTGTTTTACATGTGATCATAATGTTTTATTCATTCACATTGTCCTAATTGAATCTTTTAATACGCACAATGATATCGTTTCAATCTTCAATGTATAATTTACACTAAAGCTGCCGACAATTTATATATACCTATTTCTACCGAACCGGTCAAGTGACCGGTTTTTAAATAAATGCTAAACACTTTACTCTAACAATAGCTAAAATGACCTATATTAACACTAAAACTACTATCGCCGGTCAAATGACCGTTTTTAAACTTTTGATTAAAAATTCTGCATTTAATGTTATCGCTTTTCCTCAATTGACTTCACGATTTTTCTTTAATATACATGTAATTTTTCAATATCTATCTCTCTTCTTCTTCTTCTTCCGTTTCTTCTGATAAACATATTACCTGCATTCAATTGGAAAAAAATAAAACTTTTATTGAATGCAGGTAATATGTTTATCAGAAGAAACGGAAGAAGAAGAGAGATAGATATTGAAAAATTATATGTATATTAAAGAAAAATCGTGAAGTCAATTGAGGAAAAGCGATAACATTGAATGCAGAATTTTTAATCAAAAGTTTAAAAACGGTCATTTGACCGGCGGTGGTAGTTTTAGTGTTAATATAGGTCATTTTAGCTATCGTTAGAGTAAAGTGCTTAGCATTGGATTACCTCTTGTTTGTTTCTCGGGCAGATGTACAAATTGCTGAAGCACTCGTCGATGAGAAAGGGACAGTAGGCGGCGGTAACTGCGATTAACACGAGGCTATCCGACAAATCGCGATGAAAATTCTGGATCGCGCGATTCTCGGTCACATCCTGCTTCTCTCGCGGGTCCAGGGTTACACGGCGATCGGTTAGCCAATCTCGCGTGCGTTGTTGTTCGTAATGATATCGCAGCCAAGCCAGCAGAAACTTTTCTTCCGAGCAACGGCCATCGGCAGTGAGTTCGCGGTTTGGCGAATTTACGATACTCCGAATGGCTCTCTCGTGAAGTTCGTATTGCCTCGGCAAGCTGGGAAAGGGTGTACCCAATTAGGGATGCAGTTGTAAAATTACGCAATAACGAACCTCGACGTGGACGATACTATCGATTCCCGATACACCGTGGATCTCCTCGAGAAACGCGGCGATGTCCAGTATTTATGCTCGTGTATTCCACGGAGCACGAAGCACTTGTACGTCTGCAAAATCACGTCCAGCCAACATTGCTTATTTCTCGATTCGAATAATTGTCGCGACAGCCGTTCGCGCGGCACACAATTCGTACCGAAAAGCTTCTTTCTTCGTGCCTGTAATTTAAGTAACTATAAACAGATAGTTCTTCATGGAGTTGTCATGATGTTTAAGCTTTCTTCTACATATTGGCCTTTAACGGATTAAATCTGATTAATGTCACTTTAAATAGAAGCTCATAGCTTGTAACTCATGACTAACATTGTTCTGTACGATGTCAATGCTAATTAGATAATCGTCGTAACTGAGGAGAAATTGCGGCGAAACGTGAACCAAATATGCTCCTTGAGACAGAAGAAAGTCGAGCATCTTGTTATACAACTGGAGGACATAATCGATTCTTTCGATGTCATTTTCAGGTAACAGTTGCTTCAACCTTAAATGAAGAAATACAGCAATATATTCGAGGAAGATACAAATGCATGAATATTACAATATTACAATTCTCCCAAATAAGTGTGAATATTTGGTCCAACGAGCGATTCGAGGACATCGATGAATGACAGCATAGTCGTGTCACTTTCCTGTTTAAAATTTCCCACGTGTGATCTTTTCTTTATGCGGAAGCATGAAAAAGCTGCCGTAATGCCGTAAGGAATGCTTGGATAAAAACGAAATTCCAGTGGGCCCGAATACATCCATTCTTCCATAATTGTCGTTATTCTCTCCACATGTTTCTCGCAATCGCTAGTAAGTAGACACAGGCAAAATATTTGTAGCACCAGTTTTATATTACATTTTGTAATATTTCTAAATTAAATGGACTTCTGCAAAATTATAACTATTGTTAAATTAATAATTTCTAAATATTCAACAAATCCTTAAAATCAGGGGAGATGGATATAAAAAAACCACTAATTTTTTTTGTGTAAGTTACACAGTAAAAAAAACATTTATTTATTTAGCTTTATTTACTTGATTATTTTATTCTGTGCATTTATACTCATGATAAACATTTGTTAAAATTAACTAATTATCTTAATTCTTGATTATTAAAGCAAAGAGATTTGCTTTATGTTAAACTTAAGTTTGAGGAAGAACAACTTAAAATCACACTTTTAAACTCTTCCAGCCGTATATAAATTTATCTGCAATTCTGACTATAATTCAACCCGTCTTAAATTTTCATACTAAATACGGCGTTTTATTTCTCATTTTTTGAAACTTACTCATTTCGATCGTTAGCGGGACAACTAGGATACAATAATCTTTCGGAGCGTTTGCGGTCCCTCGCTCCGAAACCGATAGAGAACGTGGAATATCTTTTACGAATCAATTCACGTTTACCGTTATCATCCATCGTCCGTTTCCCATTTACTTCCACATTCTTGTTATCTACTCCATTACCATTTGTTCCTTTGTCCCAATGCAATTTCGAATCTGTCGTTTTATCGATAAAATTTCTACTCCGATTATCAAACTGCGATGTAACGCTGAGTCTTGATTCGAATTCGCGAAATAATTCGCTCTGAATTTAAACAGATAGCTCATATGAATAAAATACATAGCAAATGGTTCTGTTCTCTTATCGAAGTAGATACTTTAGAGAGATATAAGAATACACTGTGTGAAGTCTAATATTGCAGCATAAAGAATACTGTAATAAAGATTATACTATAAAAGTACTATACTAATATTATACTAATATTATAAGAAAGATTATAAGAAAATGGACCACAAAATCATAATTATTTCCGTCAATTCCAAAGAACGAATATTAAAAGTGACATAATTGTGATGAATTCAATATTCAGTGCCACACATAAAAAGGATTTTGAACGATCTGTTTTTATAATTCGCGTCACAATTTAGGACAAAAATTTATTTATAATCTTTATATTTCCCATATTCTAATATACAGGATGTCCCATTTTATTTTTGACAGTCAAATATCTCTTGAACAACATTTTGAAGAAAAATGTTTCAAGTAAAACTTACTTTGGCATATAAAATTACTTGCGGCATATAAAATTATAAGCAGAATTCTATCTTGAAATTTGATAAATTATAGATCGTTTAAAATGAACTTTACGGCGCACGTAAAGTTATAATAGAACTTTGTCACCTATTATAGATCGTTTAAAATGAGATCTACGTCAATCGTGGCGTTCTAAGATTTATTCACGAATAAGTAAACAACATTATCGAAGTATTTGTTATATGATAAATCGAAAAAGTGAGAAAACAGAAACCTACTGGTTTGCGTGAACGAGGAATTCCTTCGTTATCGTAATCATCTTCGTCCGTTGCGCTATCCGATGATATAAACGGATATGAGACATATTTCTCCAAATATCTGGCGTCCGTCTTATCAAAGCTGGACTTCATAGAATATATGTACGTCGTTAACAAATTATTATCCGCCGTTGCGTACACCGTTAAAAAACACACAGCAAGCTCACGATCGTCCGAAAATTTTATAGTTAAGCAAAACGACACTGGTCGATCGCTCTTGAACGTTATTTTTGCTTCAAGTTCCACGTATCTTCTTGCAACAAAGAACAACATCTATCGTAAGTATTCTCACGTACAGAATGTTGTTTTGTTAATTCGCACAATCAAAAAAAGTATTAATTCTGTGCTAAATATTAAAAATATTTAACTTATAATTTATTATTAAAATATTATTAACACATTCGCAGCCGTTGACGTAATCTTACGTCATTTTATATTTATAGGAACGCAGATGGTTTTATATATGATACGTATTTTATGGATTACAGCAGTTATCTGACAATAAATTGATTTCAAGTTCCTCAAAATGAGCGTTTGAACGAAGTTAAAAATAATTTAATGTTATATTTAATGTAAAAAAGTATTTCATTATTTAAAAAATTAATTTTAAATATAATAAATTTTAAATATAATAAATTTTAAAAGTTTCTTGAATTTTAATATTCCCATATTTATAAATTTAAAATTTTTTCTATTTGGATTTGTAACATTTTTTTTCAAATTTTAAACAACAAGTGGTTACAAGCATAATATTATGAAGCAATTTTCGTCATTTTTATTTTCACTTTACTGCCAGAACCTTACGGCATGGCACCCAGCTACAGATTTTTGTAAATTGCGCTCGGCATCCAGCTTTAGGTCGCGCACTAAAATCACCGGCTACGAATGTATTAAGTAATTAACTTCCCATACAGCACAGAACATTGCAGCAACATTTCGACAATATTGCAATGTTATTGCAATGTTGCTGCAATGTTCTGTGCTGTATGGGTTATAATTTATTATTACATAATTAAATATTTAAACATTATTAGATCACAATGTTTAATCGTTATCAATATCTTTTTAACGATTCAAATTTGCGAGAGAAAAATGCTCCGGACTCACGATTGGGGGACGACGACGTTGCCATTTGGGAAATCGACGCGCAGCAACTCGTCTTTGTAATCACTGCTGCATCGCGGCGTCGTCAAAAAGTTCGGCCGTATGAACGCCGCGTTATCAAAGTGCCTCGCTCGGATCCTGAACTTTTCCTCTATCGCCGTGTCGAGAGGAGCAGGCGTAAAATATATCTCCGTCGGCTCGACGTCGATCGAACTGGCGGGAAACTCGCCGTCGAGACGTAATTTATTGAAGACGCCGTCGTCGAGTTCGCCGCGAACGTATATCGGCGCCTCCGCACTAAAGCTGCCGCGTCTCTTCGGCCGGAACTCGAGGACGAAGGAGACGCTACCGCCGGGACGCAAAATGCACTCGATCGAGTCTTGCGTCCTCCTAATCTCCGCACCGTGGGACCACTCTATGGCGAACGGGCAATCAATTCTTTTAAATTCCTCGATATTTATCGACATTAGTATTTCCCTCGGCGTTACCCGATTCTCTATAAACAATTCTTCGGACAGCTGGCGGTGAAGAAATGAAGAAATAAAATGCCTTAATCAAACATAAAGTTTTCAGATCTCGCTCGAAATATAAAATTTACACAGTTTACGAGGACAAAAATATTTTAATTATTTTGTAATTGTATATTTAATATATATATATTTTTTATTTCACCTCAATAACGACGTGGCTCACATTGGCTTATTTTTAAATTATCCTCGATTTTATATCCAAGAGCCTTGTTATCATATATATTTAAAAATATTTTATCTTATTGAATAGAAATGTTTTCTGTTCTTTGCATGTTTCTGCATGAATCTTGTATTATAATGTTTGTATATTTCTACTTCTGGTTTTCTTTTTTCTATTTCATCAGTACGTGCGGAATCTTACTTCGTTAGTCGCAGCGTTGAATCGGAACAATAGTTTGCTGAAGAAAACAATACGGCCAGCCACGGTATAATCGATAGATACAGTCGGCAGCTTATCAGGCAACGGCGTCATGGTAAAACCCGAGAAATGCGCATAGTGAGCCTCATGCGATTTCAAAAATTCTGCTGGTCGAATGCTCCTGGGATTCAACATCGTTGCTGGACCGAGCAGCTGATTTATCACAATCGGTAGATGGAAAGCGAAGCTGGCCAAATCGACCGGTTGGAAGTGCAGATAAAGATTATGACTTGCACCTGGGGCGATGGTCATCCCTTCCGCATCTTTTTGTTTATTGAACATATAAATCGCAAAATTAATCTATCCGATTTATTAGAGTTCATAATTTTCGAGTCATCAATCAAATTATTAATCGTTGAAGTTATAAATCTATGGTTCTTTAAAAAAGTACTAATCCTTCGTAGATATTTTTATTTAGCTATTTTAGGATATTGCCGAGATCATTTACCTATTTCCGAACTTTTGCCGTTTGCCGACAGAGAGACGCGAAATTCGGGATACTCTTCCAACAAAATCTGTAGTTTCAATAACGTTGTGCCAACGTTTGTGGCTGTTATTTCATGAGTTTGAGAGGCGTCAATGCTGAAGCGTTTTATGTCTATTCGTGGCGGCGAAAGCTTCAATCGCGGAAATGATACATTGCCATTTATCCTATATGATAACTGTAGACACCCTTGAATCGTGATGGCAATTACGATAGTGAAGCGACAGCAAACGTCAAAAGTAAGATACACCTAAACGATAGTGAATAATGTATATTATTTACATAATGATATTTATTATTACTATATCTATGTGATGTGTGGACAAACGAATATAAGTCAAAATTTTACGAAAATGAATCAAATAACTACAGATATTTTTATAAATTCTGTTTAATGATTTAAATAGTATAACTCATTTCTGTTAAATTACCATTATATTAGAATTATCCTATGCAGTATAACTACAAAAAGACCACGTTTTTGTGAGCATATTAGTATAATTTGACCTATGTTGTATACAGTGTTTTCCGTTATCTGGATAAAATTATCTAGATTTTCATCTAGATGCGATCATTG
>NJRQ01000035.1:704045-742445 GCA_003063805.1 Aphaenogaster ashmeadi | reverse complement strand
TATCTAGATTATTTCAAGTTATCTAAGCGCAACACTGGTTGTATAACATAGTACCCATTTAGTTAGTTTTACACCCGATATTGTTAGGATAATTGCCGTAAAATTTAAATAATATCAATGCTAAATTTGAAACGTAATTTTCTCGAATTACAGAATTTTGACTTACTTGTTTGCCCACACACTATAGATATAATATCCATTATTATTACGAAATATTATTCTGACTGGTAGAGAATATACCTCAAGAATCGCGATACCGCGAGGAGATATCTTCCCTCGCAGCGGATTAACGCTACAGCCGCGTATCAGTGACGCGCTATCTATTTCGTACGTCACCTCGTTGAATTCGAAGTTTCGAAGAACGGCGATCACCTTCGTTGGCAAATTCAGAGGTATTTCCCCGAGATTCGCGTTGTCATTTGCGAACTCGACCCTCGGTACAGATCGCGGTGCGTTAAGTCGCAGAGACACGCAGCTTCCGCTCTCGCATTTCATCATCGCTTGAGCGTAATTATCCTTAACGTTATCGGGCTCGTAGTGCACATAAACGTGTAAAGTAGCGTTACTCCGTACGGAACCCGATTTCGGTTCTATGTAAAATCCAGACGTTGCTGGTATTTCCCATCTGTAATAAATTTTATAATTTATTCGAGCTATTTTACAAATATAAGACTCATCAAGATTGCAAATCAAAAAGTAAGAGCGCACAAATAAGATTTGATTCTTTTACAATTGAACCTTTTAAAAATATTTTATTAGGGTATAAAATATTTATACCCCATTTTTATCTGGATATTGATTTAGAGAGAAGCTGTGTTATATATATAAATTTCAAACTCGTAGATTAATATTAGGACAATATTCTGCCTGAGAAATCTTTCGTTTATTTACTCTGTGTTTTAAACACATAGACCACTATTTGCTCTCTTCCTCAAATATTTCCTTGTTAATACATTACTTTTTATATAATATAATTCTTTCAATAAATCTTTCAACAATTTTTTTTGTTAGAGGAATTATTGTTTATAAAGAAAGGAATGGATTTTACCTAAAACGTATCTTCGCGTCCAATTTGTTTGTAATTCGAACAATAGAGGCCATTGGTTGATAAACTTCTCCTCTCGACCATTCTTTCCCAAATTCAATCTCTCTTTTGTCGATGTACAGTTGCTTGCGAACGATACAAGCAGTAATATTGAGCTCGAACGAATGATTATCGTTAATCACGTAATTGATATACCCATTAAATTTGCCAATTCCGTCCGCAAAATACTCGACTAGTCTTGTCATCGTCGAGTCTGGTTGCAAGATTATTAAATTACCTTCCGGAAAGTGGATGCACTTGGTTGACAAACTTATCAATCGTATCATCACTGGAATATCGTTCGTGTTTTTTATAGTCAAACGACGATAGTTAAAGCTATTCAGTGCTACCTGTCAAACACTCAATGTTTAAAATTAAAATAACTTAACGAGTTTCTGTTAAAACCGTCACTCTTATTCCTACAGTTGTTATTCACGAAATTAATTAAATGTTTGAAAATTTTTATAAACATTTGTATGTAAAGATCTTTATAAAAATTTTCATATAGAAAGGAGGCAAAGGAAAAAAAAGAAAAAGAGAGAGCAAACATTAAAAACAAATTTTTTTTATGACTTATATATTATCTTTCTGAAAAAAATAAAATATCTCTTTTGAAAATAATAAGTTTCTAGGCAATTTTTTGTAATTTTTTAAATATTTGATTAATTTTTTATGATAATAAAATCTTCTCTTCGCCAGTAAACAAATAACAGAAATAATAGTATGATCGACACAACTGGCTAATAAAATATTTATTGTAATGTACTACGTTTCGGCCATGGGTTTTGGCCCTTTTCAAGTACAGAGTTGGTAAATTTCCTTTATAACAATGACATGTGTCCAAGCAACGCCATCAGTTTGAAAAAGGAGAAATTCACAAGGTAAAATCTTTTAATGCTTTTCAATGCGAAAGATTTTACCTTGTGAATTTCTCCTTTTTCAAACTGATGGCGTTGCTTGGACACATGTCATTGTTATAAAGGAAATTTACCAACTCTGTACTTGAAAAGGGCCAAAACCCATGACCGAAACGTAGTACATTACAATAAATATTTTATTAGCCAGTTGTGTCAATCATACTATTATTTCTGTAATTTTTTATGAGTTACTATTTTATATTTTGGATTACTCTCTTACTATTCCAAAGGCGAAGGTGGTTGGATAAATGTGGACTTTATATATCTGTAAAGGCGATAAAGGTATCAATACAGCTGCGTTGGTTGCGGAAAGCGATTTCTTGAGCGGAGATCTTACATCTCCCGCAAATCTATTTATTATTTCCGAATAGTTTTTATATAACAGCTTCCACTTAGGAGAGCGTAAAATACGTTTTGTAATTTCCTCCTCGTCATCCGTTACTTTTGTTGGCAAATTCCTTTTGCCTTTATTAAAAAATCAAATCAATTTTCAAAACGTTAGAGAATTCAAATTATTACTAATTGAATTATATTTAACATAGGCTTACTTAAAAGTCCCTTCTTGGACTTGAAAATAATATTCACCGTGCATTTAACGAAGTAACTTCCAACTTTCATTCTTCCGACACATCGTCTTGACGCAATCGAATCGTAAGAATCTGCTGCGACATTGAAGAACAACTTGAAGGAAGGTTCAACTGTAAAAATAAATTATAAGCTGCCTTGTTCAATGCTCGGATCAGCTTGTCCGGAATTCGAGAGAAGGCACAGAGACAAATTGGGGTGTTAACAAAATAGAAAAATTCATTTGTCTAATATGAATACAGAAATGAAATTTTGTAGTAATTACTGCTTTCTTTGCCGCAAACTTTAACGAGAACTTCGATCGACGTTTGCGGCTTGAGTTTCATCCAATTCGGGCAACAGCGTGCAGCTGCATTCGGCGCGCATTCTAGATATATCGGTGCAACGGCGGAAGGATTTGTCAAGCGAAGTACGCGCTGCGATATCTGGCCGACAATTAGATCTCCAAAATAGAGGGTATCAGGTTCGAAATGCAATTGTACCGTTTCCACTTCACCGTAAAGGCAAAGCTTTATTGCATCGCAGATTCCTGAATCAGTGCTTGATGCACAGGACATTAATACAGATGAAGTTTCCATCATTGATTCTTCTATTAAAATGTATAACAAAATAATTAATTACGTATATTATTTATTATATGATTATTCAAGAAATTATTCAAAAGATCCAAGAGAAATTATCTAAAGATGTTATTTATGTATAATATAAAATGAGCATGTGAGTTATATTAATAAATCTTTTTAAGATATAAATTGTAAGAAAAAATCACTCACGTAAAATTCTTTGCGATGTGTTATCTATCGCCATATCCTTTACAGGATCAATCCCTGTCGAAATATTATTTAAATAAAGATTTATTTAGTAGACTTTTCAATGCAAAATAAACTAAAAGAGACACACTGATATCTTCCGATTCTGTACAATATACCCTGACTATTCTAATAAATTGCATAAAATCTTTATTCTTCATACGTGGACATTCATTTTCACACTTTCTCCATTGCTTTTGCTGATGTTCTTTTCTTCGTTGCGATAATGTATTTATTGGAGAAAATCTAGAATTATTTATTAAATATTGTCTTTTAATATATAAGATATTTATTTCTTTTAACAGATCTTATTCAATATGCAACAATGCGATAATATATATTGCACTCACTTTACTTCAAAGATGATACCTTGGAATGGATTTATTCGTCCTTCAAGCGGATGAATTTCAAAGACGTTATAAGTCGGATATTGCTTACGGTCGATGTCCTGCAAAAATAATTTTAATAAAATTTATTCATTACAAATCAGCTCAATTAAAAGCGTAAATCAATGTCAGAATATAAATCAATTAATTGTACAAGATCCACGCATTTCGAGAATTTGAGCTTAAGGATGCTAGCTTCAATTATCTGTGTCTGATATTTTTCCTCTGCATAAGCCAATATTGTAAAAATTTTCTAATAATTTTAGATAAGGGCTTTAGTATTTAAATAAATAATTCTATAACTGTTCAAACTCACCAAATTTATTATTATTTCTATTGATCAGTGTTTTATAAATTCTAGACAGACTTTAACAGATTTAAATAGGAAGTGCCAAAATCATTTTATAAAATCTAAGACTTTTATGTCTTCAATAATCCGCTACTGACTAAAATTGGTTTGTAGGAACAATCGTTTCGTACCCGAATGCACTTTACTTCGTTATCGATCTCGCCGAGGACAACGTAATTGGAAGCTCGAGACGAAAGATTACGCAGGACGAAGGTATCGTATCTACTGGTATTTTCCACCGTAGGTGGAAAATCGACGAGGGTGAAATCTCCGGTTGTATTCGGATGATAAACTACCAATTTCGGTACGATGACGCGCACTTTGATGGGAACGCGTATATTCGGAGTAGATTTAATCCTGATAAAGTTCGTACGAATCTTTCTTACGATGACGAAAATTACGATGACGAAGAGGACAAGAATATCTTACCAAAACTCGCTGTAAAATATGCCTTCATTTACGCCCATTAATTCGATTTGAAGCTTCACTTCTGTTTGTGGTTTAATTCTTCCACGAAGAGGTTTTATCATTAAGTCTAAATCATTTTGTCCGAGATCGATCGAAAATCTGGAAATATATATTATATAGATGATATAAATTATTTCCTTAATCTGAAATTTCTTTCAATGAAGATGAAAAAAGATATATTGCATTTTGAACGTAATTTTATTTTTAATGTCCGTGAAATTTCCAAATAATAAAGCGAATACCTAGTGCTTTTGCTTCCTTCGTTACGGATTGTTACTATTTTTAAACCGGATGAATAGCCAATGTCGATTGTACCAAAGTCTATTGACTTTGGCTCGATAATAATATATTCGGTGGCCAAGGTAGATATCACTCGATAATCGAAAACCTTTCCATTGATCTCAATCGGTATTATTGCATACGATATGGACGTTCTTTTGAATGTGTAAGTCACGTATGTTGTTATACTTAATCCAGGACTCACGCGTATGCCATTTTTTAAAGCTTTTACTTGAAAAGCCTATCAAAAAATATTAACCATTGAGAATCTCTTATTTCTTAAAATTCCTTAATTATAATACCTTATTTATGTTAGGCATATTTACTATAGAATTTAGCTGACGGATTCTGATAAATGCAGGTTTATACCCGACATTCTTGATAGTAATCCGTTGTCGATGCGTATCACCTTCGAAGGCTTCGTTGAATTTTATATGATTCGGTGAGATGTATACGTCATCGTACTTTATACCTGTTTCTAGCTCATCGGCAGTGAGTACCGTTTGTATTTTCTCTGAATTTTGCAAGATGATTGACTTTGTGCTCTAATTATGATGCACAAAATTAAAACGTAATAACATCTCCACGGAAAATGGCATTACATACAGTAATATTGTGAGAATAAATGTTTTATATTTTTAAAAGGTTTTTATCTTTGCTAAAAAGTTGATCTATTGCTTATCTAGATCCGCATTCTTTAATTTTGTTTATTTTGTTATATTTAGCTTGTTATATTAAAACGGGTTATTTGTTTCAATTTTATTATACTTACGGCTGTCGTTAAAAGATTCGTCATGCTGACGATATAAACGCACGGAATTATAACATCTACTATCGAAAAGAGATTCGCCAATCAGGCGAATTATTCAAAGATGTATGTCTTCAATTAATATCTTCAAAACTAAAAATCTTATTTCTGTTTTGACATATTGTCAATATTCATGCTATTCATTTATGCTTTGTACTCGAAGGAAATTATTCTTTTGTTTTTGAGGAAAGGAAATAAAAAAGGGGATTAATAGAAACGGCATTTAATTTATCGATATGGGTGTATCGATATATTTGTACAAATAATATAATTTTTCAAGTCATAGACATATGCACACATATACGTACCAGAAAAAAAATATTGTTGCTTCAATTAAAGTCTACGTCACGGGCTGCCACAAACATAAATAGTTCATTCAATTGTATTATGATTAGACCAAATATCTAGATTATTCTTTTAATAATGTAAATATTTGGTCCAATCATAATACAATTGAATGAACTATTTATGTTTGTGGCAGCCCGTGACGTAGACTTTAATTGAAGCAACAGAATTTCTTTCAGTGTACAGCGCGCGTGCGTATGTGTGTGATGTGTGTGTACTTTAATACACATTATATATATTATTTGTATAACAAACATATACACATTTAGCTTTATTTAAATATATATTATCATTAAAATTAATTTAGACTGCGTTCCGATATTTAATGCTGAAAATCTATACGTTATATTACAATAGATTTTCAGCACTGGTAGTAGATATCGAAACGTAACCATAGTTTACGGCTATTTAAATTAAACAATAATGTTATCCCTATTTGGTTGTCGATCAAAGTCAGATAAGCCGATTATAGGTATGTTCTCGATAATCTCATGAATCCAATTAGTGTACATAGAAACCTGTGATCAAAATAATGCAGTTTATTAATATCATAATAAGCTAATCATTAATATTATTTACTATTAATATTATGAATAACATAGTCTATTGATATAATGAATGATAATTATTATGCGGAAAGGAATATTATAGGAAATATAACATAAAGCATTGGCAGAAATAGTTTGCAAATGATAAAGTTAGATAGCGCTTAATATTCACCGATATGTATTTACAAATAGTATATATTTATGTTAACATACCTTCGTGAAAACGGCATAGAAGTTCGGATCGCATACGTTAGTACCCAATTTCCGTGGGCTCACAGAAACAACTCCGTGAATTTCCCAGACACTGGAATTCGGTCGCTGAAGCACCAAACCCCCGCCGCTGTCACCATTACATACCCCAGTACCATTCGCCCATCCGGCGCAAAAGGAAGTGTAAGTTAAGTATTTTCGAAAATCTCTGTTTTGGTTTTGGCGACACTCGTCATCGGAAATGATTTTCATTGTAGTTACCCTCAGGACTGAACTAAATGTGTCGTTCTCCGTCAGTCCCATCCCTGAAAAATTTCTCACGTTTTGGAAGCTGTTAAGGAAATCCATTTATTGTTGCCAAATTACAATACAGTTATTAGCAACATGGATTTTTAAATCTTTTGTTTCCAAGGAATGTAGTGTAATAGTAGAAATATTACATTTGAAAACAAATATATTAATGTATTTTTCTTTTGAAAGAAATGCATTATATGAACAATTTGTATATACATTAAACAGCATATGTATGAAATAAGATAAAGAAATAAGGAAAGAATTTATTGAACACATCAATAAGAAATTTAATATTTATAAATTTTTAAAAAATTAAATTTTTTAATAACTTCATTCTCTGACTTATCAGATTTTTAGTGCAAGATCTAAATTTACCGGCAACTAATCCAAGTCCACCGTTTCTCTGATATTCCAATAATATCGCATCGGAATGCCAAGGAACGCAGACTGGTCCGACAACCGAATTGATAGTCGCAGCTCTCTTCAAAATCAACAACGCGATGTCCGAGCCGTAGTTACTCTCGTGATCTTGATACGCGTTCTGCAGCTCGATGCTTTCCACGTCGATCACCTGCGCATTTTCCCCTACTTGATTTAAGTCGCTCGAGAGAGTCCCGAGAGCGACGCGCATCGTATCTGCCTCGGTCTCCCAAACGCAGTGGCCGGCAGTTAACACGACGCGTTCCGCTATCAACGTGCCGCCGCAAAAGAATCTCCATTGACCGTCTTCGTGCGAGAAAAGGGTGGCTTGCCACGGCAATGTTTCTTCCGTCTCGACGCGCCATCCCTTTACGATCAGTGCTGCCGCTAAGAGTGTTAACATCCTTATATAAGTTAAACAAGTTTAAAAGTTTATACACGGAAAGAATGGTTTTGTTGAAATATCTAAAAATTTGGCCAGATACAAATCTGAAAATAATTTTGTTGGATCATCAAAATAATTATGTAGGACGCCCAAAATAGTTGCTGGAATATTAAAATTTTTTGTAGCATTATCATAATGTTTGAGCATCCCACGTAGTTACGTTTGATGGTCTAACAAAATTATTTTCAGATCTGTATCTGGCCAAATTTTTAGATATTTCAGCAAAACCGTTCTTTCCGTGTAGATATAAGTGTTGCTTTATAGTAATAAGAAATATATTTACATTATAACAAGAAAAAACAGAAGACATATTAAGCACGTCTAAAACTACTACTGCATTTTTCCCAAATACGATTTTAACGAAACGATCACGATCCATTAATTCTAAAAGTATAAATTATAATCACACTTGCTATTTACTGTTTTATAAATGATTATTACATATTTAATTAGTGTCTTTGCTAAAAGTGAGCAACCTGTTAATTGTCAAACCTGTGGAGTCCCTCATCCCGCAGACAGGAGTACAACTCAGAAGTGATTGGCTCCACGTGCCGTCGTGAAGGCACATGACACTGGAAGATCCTTTGCGACGCTCGTAAAACGCCGGACATTCGAGGAAAACCCGTGTGCCGACCGGGAGGACCCGGTCGCAAGGCACCCACCCCTTATGAGGACCCCACATCGCCTCGCATCGTTTAATTGCATCATGCGTCTCGAACAGCGCCGGGCACGTTATCCCTTCCGTCCCGTTTCCTGAAATACATACCCAGTGAATCGTAGATAAATAATTTATCTAGTAAATAAAATGTGCCTCGTCCGTCCTACTACACAGAAAGAATGGTTTTGCTGAAATATCTAAAAATTTGGCCAGATACAGATCTGAAAATAATTTTGTTAGACCATCAAAAGTAACTAAGTAGGACGCTCAAAGTAATTGCTAGGATATTAAAACTTTTTGCAGCATTATCATCATGCTTGAGTGTCCTACTTACAATTAGTTACTTTTGATGGTCTAACAAAATTATTTTTAGATCTATATTTGATCAAATTTTTGGAAAAAAAAGTAGCTGCCGTAGCTAAAAACTGCGTGTGGTAGCTAATTTCAGTTGTTATATATATACAGCTAACATCTTAGCTGTGACACCTGTTTCATTGCTGTCGTGACTATAAATTTCTAAACTACAGCAAACCGTTTTGCTGTAGTTAAGAAATTTATAGTCACGACAGCAAACACAGTTTAGCAAATCATGATTAGCTATGGTAGCGAAAAATTTTTTTTCCGTGCGTTCTTTCCGTATACCAGTAATGGAAAGAGCGTTACTTACTGAAGGTACAACTCGGAATACCGGGAAACCACCGGTTATTCTGACAGTAAATTTCACTGGCACCTTGCAAGGAGCCCTCGACATCGCAGGCATAGTCGAGGCGCGTGAGCTCGGGAACAATCTCACCAGGCCGACATCGGGAGCATTCGCTTACGCTGTAATGTGTCCCCGCCTTTGCGGCGGGCAATCGACAGGCACCTTCGGGCAACGTTATCCCGCACAGCGACTCGTCCTCGTCGCTCCAGTCGTGACAATTAAGGTGGGAATTACACTTCAGCTCCGGCCGAATGCATCCGCCGTAAGCGCAGCGAAACCAATTTTCAGGACATCTGTAAGGATAAAGAGCAATTAACGGTCTCTTGCGTGGTCTCACGATGAGTAATACTGAAAATATTGGAAACGGATACTTCGCAGAGAAATTCTCATTGTTTGAATAGAATAACGGATATTGATTATAAAAATGTAATTTTTGATAAAGCGGTCGATCCCATAGAATTGATTTTAAAATTTGTAATCACGAAATTAAATTGTAGGAGAATTATTTGATCTGGATCGCGAGTTGTACTCGGCGTACGTACTCACGTGCTTCGCAAAGTTCCGCACTTTCGTCAGACGCGTCCGCACAGTGTCGAGTACCATCGCACACTTTAGCCATCGGTAGGCATTGCCGTCTATTCTCGCATACGAATTCCTGGTCTCTACAAAAATAGGAAATAAACAATCTGAATCTTGGCCAACAATTGTTAAGTCAACAAAAAATGTAAATTGATTAATCAACCAACCGGCATTCGTACTGCGAACATTCTTGATCTTCACAGTCGACCGCCGCGCACGTGCTCGAATCTTCGTCGGTGCCGTCGACGCAATCCTTCACGCCATCGCAAGCCACTTCCTGATGAACGCAACCTCCGTATGAGCAACGGAACGTGTGCTCGGGACATGTATATTCGCGGCAGACTGTCGCATTTTCATCACTTCCATCCGAGCAATCTTTATAGCCTGATAGAAAGCGAAGAGAATACAAAGATAAAATTTTCCAAGTACAATACAAATGAAATACACTTATCCTTATGCCAGGCCAATTTAATTCATTCATTTATTCATTAATCTAATTAAGAGAACACAGAGATCAAACTTTCCGAGTATAAAACGAATGAAATACACTTATTCTTATGCGGGGCCAATTTTATTAATTAATTTATTTATTTATTAATCTAATTAACTAGTTAATGAATTAGTTAATTCGTTAATCAAAATTAATCTAACTACTAATAATATTCTAATTAATTTATTCTAATTTATTTATTCTAATAATACTCTAACTACTACTAACTACTAATAATCTAACGACAGACCATTGCACACCTCGGCTAGAGGTATGCACTCTTGATGAACAGTGGAACATTGGAAGTCCCTATCGGAACAAACATCATTAGCGTCTCGGTCACAAGCGATCTCGTCACTAGCATCCACGCAATCCGCCAGACCGTCGCATCGCGCCGTACGACTCACGCAGGCACCGTAATTGCATCTGTACATGTACGTGGGACACCTGCGAAAAAGAATTTTCAGTAATAACGTAGAACGTTCCCACGATTGTTCAAATATTATCAGCATATTCCAAATTAATTGCATTGAGAACAAATATTATGTTTGCACGCGCGCGCGTGTGTGTGTGGAGATTGATGTGCACATGTGAATCCGCAAATGTATTTTTTCCAATTCGCAGATATTGGAAATACTTAGAAGAATGTCACACATTGGGATATAAAGTCAAACATGTAAAAAGTGTCTAAGACTTTTCTCACTAGAATGTAAGCATAGTTAAGTAAAAAGAAAAAGCGAACTTTATCTGTACTTTATAACCATTTTATCTTTAGCTGGAAGAATATCCGGTTCTTTGCGACATTTCTTGTTTAGTGACTAATGACGAAAGTTAACGGGAATATCTTCTTACACAACGTGACGGCACAGGGTTCCGACTTCGTCCGACGAGTCCGGACAATGAGGGATACCATCGCAAACGTTCGCTAATGGCATTACGGTGCCGTCCACGCAAATAAATGTCAATGATGAATACACTTGGCTATTCTCTTCCGTAGTAACGCATATCCTACTAAATCCTGCAAACTCGCGAATATTAATAGCCCCGTCGCGATTACGTCACCACGCACGTTAACAATATCAATGCGTCCGCTGATACGTCGAGATTAAATATCTTTAATATAACGCAATCACTGTGGTCCACTTTATTATTATGTAAACGTACCGAGGATCGTTGTAATTAGTGTCGCCAATGTGATCATCTCTAAAGAGTAATTATTATTTCTAAAAATTAGGATTATTCTTCTCACGACGCAGGATTAGACGAGTGTAGCCCCATCAACTCTATATATACCCGTAATTATTTGACAAATTATTCTGACACTCGTCCGTGCATAATTTTTATAGCAGCACGGGAAGTTGCATATTTTGTTCGCCTAGTCACAATAGAATACCGTATAAATGCTGTTTCGCTATTGTCGAAAACAAAAAGGTGCAGGTTGTAAAATATTGAGCGTGTTTCCAATATGCAAAAATTCATTTATTTTGATCCTTTTCTTTATTTCTCTATTATCGAATAATAATGGAAAGATTCAGAATTAGAGCTGAGTATATCCATAATTTGTAAAATTTATTTTAGGTATGACTTTATATTTTAAGTAAATCCTATAACTTACAAATTTAAATTCTTCACAGAATTTTGTTATCGTTTCTACTATATCATATATATATAGAATGCTTCAAGTCTAGCCGACCATCTTTTATCTATTGATCAAATAAAGTGGTGCTTATACTTATTAGCTGTTGGAAAGTTGTTTGTATCATCAACAAATGAATCTAAAAAACGTACATCAATATTTGTCTTCTTTATATCAAAAATCTATGCAGAATTTACAAACTCAAGTCGAAAAGTTAACCAACGTTTCTTCCCAGCGGAAACGTTCGCGTTTAGTCATCAGTGAGCCGACTACTTTCGTGGAAAGCTATCGTCATCTGATAAGTGAGTAATACGTTGCATATCTTGGGATACTTGTCATCGACGACTCAACATCTGTCGTAATGACATAACTGAAGAAATGTTAATTTGTATATCAGGAAATATTAAAAATATTTATTAAGAACTCCCAAAAAATGAACCGTGATAATAGATCCGAAATTAAGAAGACACTGGAGCAATGATTTAATCTTATGCATATGCACCTATACATAACTACAACTCGATTAGTATAACATAAGAGATTTTTCCTTATTCATAACTTACTTAATTTATTTACAAATATATATGTTTAGTTACGAATACATACCATAATTTATTTGCAAATTTATGTTGTATTTACAACATAACGTATAAAATTACATGTAGAATTTCATCGAAAACCTTATTCTGAGGTACAAATCGTTCGAAATGGATTTGTGATGAATGCCATGCTGTTTCCATAATCGATGGCCTGCGTCAACAATCCGATCCCTGAAGGATAGGACAACATGGTTACAGTAACGATAGCAATACGCGGGATATGTATACATATATAGGGCGTGTGCGTTCGTTATCGGAGGCTTCTTATCATTCGGTTCGTGTAAAGAGGCACACCTAGTTCCTCTTTTGCCATACATGTTGAGGAGCGATTCAATCGCTCCAGTTCGTATTAAACTCTCGATGGATATTGCCTCCAGATCGGCGATGAGGAATCTCGTTTGGATAATTCTGCTCGTTGCAGCTGCCCGTGCGCAACAGACATGTAAGTAGATCTATATTATCAAAATTATCTATTTACTATATTTTAGTAAAATTTACTATTTATATAAAAATTTTCTATTTATAAAAAGGTTTCAGTAAATTTTTTGTATTTTCGTATGTTGGCTTAATATTACTGCAAATAATTTACATCAAAATATGCATGTTTATCTAACAATAAGCGTAAATTTAAAAATACAGAAACTGTTTAAAATTACATAAATGTCATTATTTCTACATAGTTTTAGATAATTTAATAAAACTTTTTTTAGGAAGTATATATATATATATTTGTGCTATTTGGTATTTTAAATATGTAATGTTAAATATTCGGATTTAGTTTTTACTATATTTCTCTAAGAATATTTTGCAAATAAAAAATTATGCTATTATAAAGTTGCATATCTTAACGAGCCGTGGCAAAGTCCGATTCGTTACGTATTGATAACGAAATCAATCGTATTGCTTATATTATAATCATGCAAGAAATATATGTATCTTTTTAAGCAATTTACATTGAAAATATATCATATGTAAGACTCATATAGCACAGAACATTGCAGTAACATTTCGACAATATTGCAATGTTACTGCAATATTGCTGCAATGTTCTGTGCTGTATGGGACTATAATATTGTGTTAATTTCTTTTTCTTTAAGTTTGGAATATGCAGATATCAAAGTATATATCATAGCAAATAATTATAAAGCATAATGTTAATAATATAATGACGCGACAGATATAGTAGTTAATATATTAAAATATTTGTACATAAAAAACCTAAGGAAAAACAGAAAAAAATTCTGTATTTTTAGATACGCGAAAATTATAAATGACAAACAATAATTCTGAACGGTAATACTGAAGAAGAATTTTTCAATCTTTATGTTACATTAGAAAGATAAAATAAAAAAATAATGTTTAACAAACACATTTTTGTCGACTTAAGATGTGTGAACATTTAAAGAAAGCGATTAACTTTTGAGAAGTTTGAATCAGCAATTTATGATAACGCTTATTCTTTGCATTATTAGACATTATCAAGTATCAGATAAACAGATATCTTGAGTGATCAAATTACTTGATTGCAATTGACGTAACATAGTCTTGTCGATAAAATATATTACAGTTATTACTTTATATCATAAATGTATTGTTATAATATTACGTAAGGGATTTATAGGCACAGTTTGACATATTAAAAGATTGATATATCTGTAAGCTGTAGAGTTAATCTACGTTTACTCTACGTTTACTCTGTTTAACCGCTATCATTTTTCTAACTGTAATTGGAATTATATAAATCTTCTCGGGAATCTTCTTAAATTTTTATGATCCTTGGTATATCGTAAACAAAAAAAAAATAGAATTAAATGCGGTAAGCGCAAGATCAAATATCAAAGATAATAATAAACTCTACAAATTATCTTAAACTTAAAAAGAAGTAAACTTAAATCAAATTATCGATAAAAATATGTTAAGTATTTAAAACATAAAATAAGAGATAAAGAACATCTCATCAATTGTTTCATTTTTATCATTTTTAATTAATTATCTAATTAAATTATCTCTCTCTCTTTCTCTCTCTTTCTCACTTTCTTTTGTAGCTTATATTTTGATGGTTTCTACAAGCGTCAAAAGTAAGATAATTCTCACTAGGTTTAAGATAAATCTAGCTGAGTTTATATGTCGATCGATTGGCGATTTTTCAGACAAAATCTGCGCACCCGTCGGCGAAAACAATGATGCTTGCTTCGCTCTGCAACGAGGAGACAGCGAAGTGTCCTGTTTGCGCGTGGCGGACAGCGCCGAGTGCGCTATTCGCTTAGATGAAGGCGAGGCCGACTTCGGTATCTTTAATGCGGAAGAATTGTTGTTGGCGTACCAATTCTATTCATATAGCATTCAACCCATCTTTCAACTGAGGCATAAGGAAAGGCAGGCAGGTAATCGAAAAATTTATACAATGAAATTATTACTTGTAGATGCGATACCATTAGATATGTATAGGCGAACGAAACTCTTAAATTCGATTCATGATGAATAAAAAAAATTATAATTTATAATAAATATTATAAAATTATCAGAGATTAATGCGTGAAGATTGAGTTAAAAATCAATAATTCAAACAGAAACAAAATATCTTGTAATAAATAAATTAAAACGTATTTCTTAAATATTTTTGAAGTATGGATCTTTTTGGAACTAGAGATTATCATTAACAATCTCCTTTGAAACTGACCGAAAATCAAAGCCAAAAAGTTTTGAATCGTATTTTTTAATGATATTTTATTATTGAGTATTAAAATAAATAATAAAAAAAATAATAATAATTACGATATTTTTTTATTATTAAAAGCAAAAGTCAATGTTCTGTTATACGTTACTGCACGTCTTAATAAAAAAATACATGTGTAAACATAATTTAACTTCCACAGAGGAATTTGAATTCCAAACGGTGGCAGTAATCCCCGCAGATTTGAGGTTTATAAACCTACCTCCTAACGAGCGTATCAAACGTTTGAGAAATAGCGGCTTTTGCCATCCTGGTTTTAGCAAAGCTCAATGGTGGAATGATTACATTCTCAAGTATTTTGAAAACGTAGTGAATCCTCCACAGTGCCAAGATGATGTAACCATTATCGAGAACGAGATCAGAAATCTCAGGAATTTCTTTGGAAAAGCCTGTAGGCCAGGCGAATGGGCCGCTGATAAATCTATAGATCAAGAATTAAGTAAGTTAATTCACGTTAAGATATAAACTTATTTTCTTACACACATCAACTATTATAAATTTCCGCTTAATAAGAGAATTAAATTTAAAGATAATTTGAAGTTAACATAAGTTCAAGAATAAAAATTGCACTATAAAAAAAACACATAATTGTTGCTATTAAACAATAATAATATCAGATATTACAAGAATTTGTTTTTACAATAATGTAAAATAAATATTATATATAAATTCCTGCTTCTCTAATAAACTTACAAAATAAAATTTTAATACAATTATGTAATGATCAATTTAATATTTCTGGGATAATGATTGACTGCACAATCTATTACGTTTTATTAATTATTTTCAATTGACATTAATATGATGACATTAATCACTTATTTCTCAGAGAAGAAATATCCAGAACTGTGCGCTCTTTGCGACAATAAAGCGGCTTGCAGTTACAACAATGACCACCATCATGGACATATCGGAGCTTTGCAATGTCTAGCTCGTGGTAACGGTAAAGTGGCATACGTAGCGCTTAAATACGTTCAGGAATACCTTAAAGTAAGTAGGACGCTCCATTTTTATTTAAGAAACAGTTATAGTCGCAATTCACCATGTGTATAGCAGTTACTGTATTAATTATTTATTGGTTCGTTTTATGCTATTATATTAATTATGTTCTGTGTATTCCAGAGAAACGAATCGTATCAATTTTTATGCCCAACTGGCACCATTCTTCCTTTATCCACTGAAAATCCTTGCACGTGGCTCAAACAACCGTGGAGCGTCATCGCAGCCAGAAAGTAAGTGAACAATAGCCGTATTCATACTGATTAAAAATTTCGTTACTTCATTCATTTCAGAGTTAAAATCCTTCCATTATGTATGCTGTCAAGAAATATTTTTTAAAATAGTGTGTGCCCAATAATCATTATTCAAATATAAATAAAGATATGCCAAAATTTCAAATTCAAATGTTCAGTATATCCTATATTACTACGTTCAAGTTTTTTTTTTAATCGGAAAATTTGCTTTTAAAATCGTCTTTTAGACTAGAACTTTTAGACCAGACCCTTAATTAATCTATATTATTTTTTATAAGATAATGAAATTTACATACGTTTGGAAAATATCTAAAATTTCATGCATTTATATTTGTACTTATATTTATAATGTTTATACTTGGAAAAAAATAAATGACAAGAACAGCTTTTCTTTCATTTCTTTGAAAATATATTCTAAAAATCATAATAATAATATTATCCAGATCTCTTTTTGAAATAATCCGTTTGGATATATTTTGATTATAATATTCTTTTTCCAGAGGAATCGTAGACTCTTTTAAGCCTAAATTGTTGGAATGGTTGAAAAATCCGCAGAAAGAATCTTGGAAAATTATTTTAAGCAAAATTATACAAGATGATAGCAGGGCTTTCGATACAATTTCGGAACACACAACTATAGGTACGTATTTGAGCACAGGAAGAGAAATCGACATCGAAGATATTCGTACCTGCGGCAAGAACATTCGCTGGTGCACAATTGGCGATCTGGAGACCAACAAGTGCAAGTGGGTGGCGAAAGCAGCGAAGGCTCTCGGCGTGTCACCGAGCATTTCTTGCATCAAGTCAAGTTCCACATTTCAATGTTTCCGCGATATAAAAGAAAACCGAACGGATATAATGGTCATTGATTCCAACTATGGTTATCTGGCACGAAAGTAAGCGGAAATTTTAAAATGTCAACGAAACTTTGAGACGCGTTTACGTAAAATTCATTTTGGCATTATTTGACGTTTTTCTATTTTGCATACAGGGTTTATGATCTGTCAACAGTTCTCTACAGCGAAACCGAAAATGAAAAGAATAGCAAGACACTCGCGGTGGTGCGTGAGCCTACAGATGACAATTACCCCATAAAGAGCTTTCACGATTTAAAGGGCAAAAGGGCATGTTTCCCCGAGTACAGCGGACTCAGCTGGTTAAGTTTCATCAACGTCGCTAGAATAAGCGGTATCATCTCGTCTAAATCCTGCGACTATCCATCGTTGGTGTCCAATCTGCTGTCTGACGCTTGTACCCCCGGCATAGAAGATTCCGATCACTTGAATGATACCATCCCCTCGAACGTAGCGTCCAAACTTTGCTCGGCTTGTACACATCAAAATAATACATCCTGCGCAGCGAACGAAACTAATCGTTATTATGGTGACATAGGAGCCATGAGATGCCTCGGCGAAGGAGCCGGCGACATAGCGTTTATCGAGTTAACAAATATCAATGGTAAAAAGCAATCAATATTATTATAGATATAATGAAGAAAACGTTTATACTAATTCTTTAAATTTCAGAGATCAGTATTTTGCAGAATATGCTTTTAATCTAACAATTTTTCAAATATTAATGCAAATATTTTTCTTTAGATTCATTTTCATAATTTTTTATTTATGATTACAGAAAACGTCTTTATTTTAAATTTCATGATTATGAAAAACGTCTTTATTTTTTTAAACGATGCCATGCACTATTCTTAACAATTTTTTATTTGAAAGTTTGATAATTATTAAGTTATTATTATATAGATGGCTTCGAGCCGTACGTATCGAGTTCGTACCGTATTTTATGCAAAAATGGAAGTTTGGCCCAAAATCCAGGATTTAATAATCTTGACGAGTTCTGCCCACTATCGATAACAATCGACAGCGAGGTAAATAACTTTCTTAGAAATTATTTAATTATTAGAATAATCTGTTAAAAATTAATATATTAAAAATACGCTATATAAACTTCTTACACAGCTTTTGTCATTTAATTGAAATTTTCAATGAAGAAATCGAGAAATCGAATATTTCAGTTAAAAATTCTTAGTATTATTAATTTATATTAATTGTGCTATTTTATCATTAATTGAGTACGAAAGATTTATGTACATGAAGATAAGATGTGAAATATACTGATATAGAAAAAAAACAGAAATATCAGTTTTACGATATCAAAAAGATTATATAATGTAAACATTAATGTTTAACGTTTCTTTGCACAAATTGAATAAATTGCAATTTTTCCAGGTTGTTGGTCGTAAAAATGATGTCACGCCAATCCCTAGAACGGATACTATTCTGGCGTTATTAAAGATGGAAAATTGGCTAGGATATCGTTTATATGCTCGAAGACCAATTTATATTTACGGCCCATTCAACAGAACAATAGATCTTCTTTTCAAAGATTCCTCGTCCGGTTTAGTTACCACATCATCGACGAAGAAGTCAGTGCTTGCCTATAAAGAGCTTTTCAGTCACGTAGAAACGTGCTCGAATTCTTTTGTAACTACCGCTAATTTCATCTTTGTAGCCCTAGTCACACTTTATCACCTTCTTTCCAGTCACGTACACTAATTTTCCCCGCATTGCTAATTTCAATATTTACAATGTTTATGTAATACGCGATTACCATATGTACTTTTAAATGTAACCATTGACAAACTTTTATACTTTTTTCAAAGAATAAAAGCATCATCATTATATTTCTTTATTTTGAAGATTAGAATAAAAACGACTATTATTACTTTTCTATTCACCGAAATTTTTATTTATATCACTTAATCCTTTTAGTGTACATATACCCAAGGAGAACAGAAAAGTCAAAATAATGTCAATTTGACATCATATTGACCAAATTTATGTCATTTTTTAGTCATGATTGAAATCTCGATATAAAAATCAAAAAGACACAATAAAAAAGGACTCGATATAAAGTCATTTTTAAGTCATCTGAGATCGAAATTTCAATCATGACCAAAAAATGACATAATTTGGTCAATATGATGTCAAATTGACATTATTTTGACTTTTCTGTTTTCCTTGGGTATGTATGTATATACTATTCATCTCAAGTTTTGTAGAACTTCTTTTTTTAGAATATTACAGTGTAGCAAATATACCATAAATTTAATTATATTAATTTTTATTAAATTATATTAAATATTCATATAAAATTTTGATAACCACTTTTTCTTTTTAGAGAAATGATCAAGAATTATAAAATATAATGTATCAAATGTTGATATATAAATTAAATAATAATTTATATAAATTATTTTTACATTAAATAAACTTATAATTTTATAGCTTTTATAACTTTACAATCTTGAAATAGCACAATATTTATATATGTATGTATCATTGATTTATCTAACATTTCTATTTGAGATATTTTAAATGCAACGTTTTGAGTAATTTAAAAATACGTAAAATTAATTTAATTTTCTATTAACAGTATAATTTGCTAATAGAAACATATAAATAAATCAGTTTATAATTTTAATTTGCCATATCCCATATACATACAGTATCTCAAAATTCGTAGAACGAAACAGAATACGATTCTTTGTAAGAAACAGCAATATTTTTCCGCTGGCAAAATTCGAATAGTACTTTTTAAATAAGAGCTATTTTGACGAATAAGCGCGTTACGGTAAATTATTTTTACAGTTATAATTTAAATTGATATAAATGCATACGTAAGGCCCTGCGCACAATGGAGGAATATTAGATATTAGGAATAGGAATTAAAATTTTAGAATTAGTTTCCCAATGAATATTGAACGTAACGCGCAATGGATATTAATAAGATATAGAAAGACATAAATGTGTTATACGAAACACAACATAACTTATTATTTACCTATAGTGTTCATTGAGAAAACTGATTCTAAAATTCTAATTTATATTCCTAATATCTAATATTCCTCCATTGTGCGCAGGGCCTAAGAATTCGTATTGCCCGAGCAAGTGACGCCATCTTTTTAGTTCGTGTTTTGAAAGGCATTCCATCAGATGTCGCCCATTTTTACACGGAGATTCCACTCTAGTTGCACTATTATCAAAAGAGTCAATTTGACTTTTGAGAATTGAGCGTGTTCTTTAGTTGATAGATCAAAGTAGATTGAGTTTATGTAAAAGCAGAGATGGAAACAATATTGGAGCAACAACGACGGTATCATGAAGAAAGGGAGCGGTTGATGGACGCGATGGTGAAGGAGATGTTGCACAAAAAGGCGGGACATCGCGAAAACATCAACTCGGAGCATCGCTTGAAAATGTTGTTAGATCACTTTATGGACGGTACAATGCATTTGCAGGACTTGTATGAGGATAAGGATGGACAGAGAAAGGAGGAAGTACGTTAATATAAGATTTTAGATATTATAAATGATAGCAGCTTTAATTCAATGATTTCTAACCTTTCTAACCTTTCTACACAAGTTTACTCAAAAATACACTCTGTCTTCTCGTTTATTGTTTTAGGTTCAAGCACTTTCTGGCCCAAACGAATTCTCAGAATTTTACTCGCGTTTAAAGTCCATAAAGGAATTCTATCGACGACATCCTAATGAGATCAGCGTTCCCATGTCCGTCGAATTCGAGGAGTTGGCTAAGATGAGGGAAAATCCAACCGAAGAACTGTCCAATCTCGTCGAGTTTACAGATGAGGAAGGTTATGGCAAATACCTTGATCTTCACGAGTGTTATCAAAAATATATTAATCTTAAGGGGATAGAAAAGATAGACTATATAACTTACCTGTCGACTTTTGACCATTTATTTGACATTCCTAGAGAAAGAAAGAACGCTGAGTATCAGAGGTATGTTGAATCCCTCTTGGGGTATCTGACAGATTATCTAAACAGAGTGAGGCCTCTGCTCGATATGAGTACAGAGATTGAAGAAGCCAACAAGGATTTTCAGACTCAGTGGGAAAAGAATACTTTTCCTGGTTGGCCTAAGGAAACTGGAAGCGCTCTGACTCACGTAGGAGCACACTTGGAGCTGTCTGCGTTCTCATCGTGGGAAGAATTAGCGTCTCTTGGTTTAGACAGATTAAAATCGGCTTTGATGGCGCTGGGACTCAAGTGTGGTGGTACTCTCGAGGAACGTGCACAAAGACTTTTCAGTACAAAAGGTGAAGCCTCTCTAGATCCCAACCTATTAGCCAAGAATAGAAAGGGAAAGTCAGCTAAGGGCAAAGATTCCGAAAAACAAAAGGAAATTGCCCGACTCGAAGCTCATGCATATAAGCTAGCTGAATTAGTATCCAGTCAACGAGTGGCTACGAAGGAGAATGTACAAAGGAAACAAGCGAGAACCGAGGGTGAAAGGGGAGATTCTGATGCAGAAGCAAGTGCAAGCGAATCGGAAGAAGAGGACGACAACGAGGTTCCATATAATCCGAAGAATTTACCATTGGGTTGGGACGGCAAGCCTATACCTTACTGGTTGTACAAACTGCACGGTTTAAATATCAGTTACAACTGCGAGATTTGTGGAAATTTTACGTATAAAGGTCCGAAAGCATTCCAGAGACACTTTGCGGAATGGAGACACGCGCACGGCATGCGTTGTCTGGGCATTCCGAATACAGCACACTTTGCTAATGTCACTCAGATTGAAGACGCTCTTGCTCTGTGGGAAAAGCTCAAGGCACAGAAACAGGCCGAACGTTGGCAACCAGAGCAGGAAGAAGAATTCGAAGATTCGCTTGGCAATGTAGTCAATCGTAAAACGTATGAAGATCTCAAAAGACAAGGTCTGCTATAAATACAGTCGGATGTTCATTACATTGTAATCTTTTATTATCAACTGTGTCGCTAATCTTTTTGTAATTTCACTTGTCTATTAAAGAGCCACCAATGAAATACTTTTCTTATTTAATTGTTTTAAAATTTGTTAAATTATATTGGTATCTTGAAACTCAGATTTACAAAGCAACTAAAAATATTATTCATTATTATGGATGCGCATACGCTTGTGTATGCATAGAAAGAAATTTTATTTCAGACGATTATTTCTGATTACATCATTTCGAGTTGTTTTCAATAAAATGTGTAACGTAAATAAAAGTCTTGATTTTTATAGATCCAAAATAATTTCAAACTTGAAAAAGAATATTCTGTTGAAAAGTAAACAAAAATTCGGATATTTATTTAAATATGAGATGAGATTATTTTTTTATTAAAGATAAAATATAAAAATTTTCAGAAATTATTTCTGTTTATACACTTATCACACGTATGAATCGCACTTCTGATTTGGACATGATTGTTATCATGATGAACATGATCCAATAAACATATTTCCCAAACTTTGTGTTTTTTTAATAAATATATTGTGATTTTTGTTTTTTATTACTCATTATGATAATAATTAGATTTGTTAAGAATCCTATTGAAAATAGTTAATAAAATAGCAAAAGATATAGCTTTTATATTCTAAAACTTAAATTAACATTTAAATTTTTGTTGATTGTAATGTGAATATTGCCAGTAATATGGGTCTTTCACACCCTAGCTGTTCGTTAAAAAAATAAAGTTGCAAAACTTAGGTTCTTTTCTTCTTTCCTCTTATATCGATTATTAATATATATTAATAGGATCCGGCAGTTGCGATTTCCTTACCTGCTTCTTCTTACCTTTACATTTCTTATCTTTATAATAATAAAGACAAGGTCTGTGTATACATAGATATATGGAATACTTAATAAATCTTATATTTGTTCGATTACTCTCTGCATCAGATAATATCGCGATGTTAGCGAACATTACATTTGGAAGGGGGAGAACATTTAACATACATAAAAGCACATTAATTGTGATCACACATCCATTTACTATTCCAAAAACACTTTGGTATCGCTCTGGCCGCGGCGCATAATACTGATGTGATCTGTCGTTAATTAGTCAGGCAGGAAGTACAATTGTTCCGGTTTTGCTGTTTACATTGGACAATTAAGACTTTCATAAGGAACACGCATAGAATCGAATATCTTTAGGCATGTACTCTGAATAGCATTTTATCACCAACAAGTTCCTCATATAGCGTTTAGAATAAACGAAATTTCAGGCGACTAGTTCTTCGTACCGGATATACGATCACAAAAGTCCCAGTACGCTAAATCGCGCGTATCATCGTTCGTATTTCACAAGTAGAGTTCTTTGGATTGCGTCTCGCATCGTTAATCTTTACACACGATATCGTTTTCGATTTCGGATATCATTCATGCTAATTGCAAATTGGAAATGCAAAACGTCGTAAGGTCTCAGTCTACAATTATTGTTAAAATTTCGTCATTCTAAGCAACAGCTTGATACCTCTTGACATTTACGTTCCGTTGATTAAAAATTTCTTATCGATATGTATCTAAGTACTTAACCCAAGATGTACATTCTCTCAATTTATATGTTGTTTTTTTTTCAATGCAGGCTTTGCTACGGAATTACTGAACTGTTAAATTATTGATTATTAAAATTAGCCTCTAACTTTATACTATTAAATCTCTTGGCAACTGAGTTTGCGAATATTGAGTTGTAGAGAGGAGTTCTACGAGAAAGTTCCATGAAATCTCGCACAAAAATTCTGTGATCATGTTGTTATCGTTATGTCGTAGAAATATTTCTAATCTCAAAAGTTATTTCTTTAACTTAACCAATGAATTATTGGATAAAATACGGATAAAAGATTTCTGTAATCCGCTGATCACTAGAATGCCAAAAGTACAAGTGTATACTCCTCGTACTGCACTTAGGGATATCTCCAAGTCGATTCCACAATTTCTTTCTAATAACCAATTTAGTTGCCTTCACTACTCCACACTAATGCATACTATAACGGCTGTTTTATGTGATATATAAGTGCAACAGCAGAACATAATCATTTTAATCGATAAAATTCTTAATACTCTGCTAAATAATATAATTATATATTAAATATTTTATCGATCAAAATATGCTTGTGTTATGTTTTTGCACTTACAAAGAAACACGTCTCACTACTCACCATCGTTTCTAAGGTCCGAATTTATAGACGTTTCTCAGTTCTCAAGATCAGTCTGTCTTTGTTACACATATGGTAAAACGTAGTTAGTGAAACAAAGACAGACTGATCTTGAGAACTGAGAAAAGTCTATAAATTCGGACCTAAGAGTTTAAGAATTTTTTATATATAGTTGAATTTTTATCTTTAAATAAGCTTTAATTTTGTCATAAAAATTTATAAATTCTCAAAAACGATAATGGACGGTGGGATATATATTTTGAGATATATAACATTTTCAAAAAATTTGAGCCTTTAAAAAGTGTCTTTGAAATCACAAAACTTTTAAAATATTTTAAAATATGTTTAAAATATTTTTTCACTTACAGCAATATACGCTTAGAAACATAAAAGTCGATCTTTTTCAAGAAGATGTTTCATCCTCTTGACGTACGTAAGAGCACCTATAAGAGAATACGTGTCTCTTACATTTTGATTTATACTATCACATACCCATGTATGTGTCCTTGCTAGATAATTGCTTTTGTTAGATAACGTGCCTTTCGTGTACATCAGTGTGGAATAGTCAAGCGACCGAATTCGCTATAAGGCCCGTACTTTGCATGCATATGCGCTTTGTATGTAGCCAATAAAACGGATTTTCGCTTTATACGAAATGCTTCGGATACGCTCGTTAAAGCGACGCCAATCGGCGTCGCTGGACGAGAAGGGACGGATGTTTTGCGATAGTTACTTTAGTTTATAGCTTCTAGCTCATTACTTCAGCCATATTGGATTATGACATCAAACGCGAGAGATCACGCTTATGATATGAAATCACACTATACATCACATTCATAGAAGCGATTTATTCTCGCAACGTAGATTGGAATAAATTAGTCTTTTTACACATGCTACCATTTGTATTCGATAAAATAAGCTTATAAGATATACCGGATTCTCTTTTCAATCCATGAATAGATAGTTGTAAATCCTAAGTTTAATCATGAAGCCTATTTTCGTTATAACCACAGGGTACGTATAGATTAAATTACATAATCATTTATTAATTCTCACTTGACGAACATCCTCATCTCTGTTGAATGTCAACTCGTCTTTGTCCTTCCTCCGACTGCTTAAAGCGCATCCCACAATATCGAAACATGAAGGAAGGGTAAAATGAACGACATGTTTACGTTTTTGATGGTTTTTGACTTCAGCAGAGACTGATCTGAATAAATCCGCTAGGCGAGAGTTAATGAAGAAGGATCAAGAGGGGAGTTTTGCATTTTTTTCTATTTTATCGAATGAGAGTGAAGCATTCGAAAAAAACTAATTTATTTCAATGACTAATGCAAGAGAAAGATTTATATAAATTTTCGCTTTAGACGTCATAATTCAATATAGCTAACAGTAAAACCAGAAGTCTTACATATTAGCGGTATTCTCCGAGATGCGACAATATGGTGTCAACGAAGCGTCCTCGATAAAGTAGTATCGAAGAGAGTTAGGCACGATAGGTCGCACGTTGTCGGAGTCGCGAGAGATGCTGGAGACGTCTCCTTGTCCCTTATTCGATGCTGTCTACAGCCGCGCTGTCGTCCAGAGTGTGAAGCCAATTAAAGATCATCATGTTCCTTTCATACTTGGACAGCTGATTTCCGCGTTCCCTCTCGACGTCCCGCACTGTCAACGCGTGATTTCGCTCCTTCCGCCCGATCAAGGAAGCACCAGGAACTCCCGCGGCCGTTCCGGGCACCAGCAAAGTGGTCCCGTGAGAGCCCTGCGCCGCGGTAGCCGCTGCTTCTAGCTGGTCTAGATTGAATTCACTCTGCGAGAGGCGCTCCAAAGCGCGGTACGTGGTCAGTAGCCTGATGGAACATGAACGAAACACTCTATTCCTGCCTACATTGAAACTTGGAACTTGTGTAACTTAATAACTTTGAAACTCGTTTTGAGTTACGTCTACTTCAATTACAAGAAAACATACAAGCGTCCCGCTCCAATTTTGATGAAATTTAGATAAAAATGATTGATTTTTTTCAAAGAGATGTTTCTCACCTTCCTTGACATGCGTATAAAAGCATTTATAAAAGATACGTATCTCTCATTTCGGTCCATATTATAAAATATTTAAAATTCATCAAAATCGAAGAAGGACACTTGTATTTTTTTGTTAGACACAGCTAAATATAATTTGATAATAATGATCAAAGTATGTAGCTTATTCGAGATAAAAGATTAAAATTTTCATTTCATGCAACAGAAGACAAGTACAAACGTTTTTTTTTTTCATTACAAAAATTCGTAAAAAAATACGCATATTTTGAACACAGACAGAGGGAAGAAGAAAGATTTCAACTACCAACCTTCGTCGTATGTAGTTCTGTCGGACTTTCTTATTGACGGACCTGACGAGATCCGCTCCGGTGAAGGGCACGGGTGGTGGCGGCGGTGCCGGTGGTTGCGGTGGTAGTTGTGGCACCGATTGAGCATTTGAGGAAGATTGCTGCGACTGGAGTTGCTGCGATTGCGACTGTTGCTGAGGCTGCTCCTGCGCGGCTCCTCCATGCGGACTGGGAAGCTGGGACGTACTGGCCACGGGTTCGCCCACGGCGACCCAGGTGCTGCAGGACCTCGAGGCATGATCGAGTCTAGCGTGCTCCAGCAGCAGGGTGTTGCGTTGGGCAGTGTCGAGTGCCAGTGCGGATACCGCCGTTCGTAGACCACCGGCCCCAGCCGCGTCCGGGCTGGGAAGCTGCGACACATCGCTCGTACTAAAGCTCTTGCGCAATCCCAATGCTGACGACAGAACACCGCAGCTGCGGATCAGTTCGTTCTCTTCTTCGAACCATAAAATCTCAGGAATGTCCGCCGGCCTAACACAAAATGTAATAAATAAGTAATAAATCAACGTGAGATAGTCATGTATCTTCTCGTCATGAATACAATTGTAGCGATTGTATCGCGCGAGAACAACCTGTACAAGTACTACGAACCTGTTACCCTGAATCTGTCGGGAGTCCGGTTTCGGTGAGGGCCCCCGTCCGGTGAGTTGCGCGTCGCTGTAGGACTTGAAAGTGACCAACCTGTTGGCACTACGCAAATCGCTCGCGATCGAAGACACGCTGAAGAGTGACAAATCGGTGGTGACGCTCTCGTGACTCGGCGAGCGCAGCATCCGCGAGGTGACCTGTAGAGCCGGGCATTGCGTGGTCGCCAAACTAATGCCGCCTCCACCATCGCCGCCGCCGCCGCCGTCGTTGCTGCCGTTGCCGCTGCTGCAGCATTGCGCGCACATGACCGTGGGTATCGGCGAGGCCGGCTTCATTTCGTTTTCGGACATTTTACACTCGTTTGCACTCGACGTCCGTTTTTTATATCTATCTAATTGTCTTCCTCTCGCACGACGCTTCGGCCGTTCCAATTTCTTCCGCGCTAACTGTAGCTAGCTTACGTCATGCCGAACGTCCAACGCTTCTTCTCCGTTTCCAGAGTAACAACTGTATGTAATACACAGAGGACAGCTTAGAGATAGAGAAGTAGTAGAATCAGAATAAGAAAAAATTAATTTTTAAACAGAAACCTTTCCAAGAAGCACTTAAGGTTTCTGTTTTATTATGACGGCCATGTTCGCTTATAACGTTAGAAGGAAAAATCTTGTTAATCATTTTCTAGTATCACATACAAATGAAAACAAATGATTTTTTTCGCATATGATAGAATAGATTAAATATACCGAAGATTTTCTTTCTTTAGTATTCCTTCATCAATAAATAGCTATATAATTTTATTCACGTACGTCTCCAAATAAAAATTGATTTTATAATATATTTTAATAGTTGCTTAAAAATTACAGTATTTATTAACGAGCTGAGAAGGAAATTGACACATATCGCAAACTTATTTATCAATCAGGTCTGACATGTGCGACAAAACTTATTTTAATATAGATATGTTATAAATATAAATTACAACTTCTCCCTTCTCACGTCATAATTTAATGTGCAGTGACCAGACAGAGATATCAACTAGAAACACATGTGGTTTTTGTAGGACGCTAATATACCATCAATGAGTTTCTATTTTCTGAAGTATGTAGTATAAAAATAAATTTATTTATAGTTTGGAAAGATAATTATGGTGAGACTGTAATGTTAATAGATATTATAAATTGCATATGATATCACATATTGCATATAATACCACATGTTGCGGGTCAGTATAGAGATGGAGAAACTGTTATCTAATCGTGAGTCCTTGATCTAATCTGTAGAGCTGGAATGTGCAGGGTAAGGTGCTAAACGCTTTGCAACGCCATCGCCACGTGGGCGTGGTGAAGTATACTTCGTCTCGTGATGTATACGCCTATGATGTATACGATATGAAAAAGCGAGAGCATATTTTGCATTGATACTACTAATAAGCAACTTTTCTTTAAAATCAAAATATTACTTAATAAAAGTATTAATGTATCTAAATTTTTAAATATCGAAAGTTTCATTTAAAAAGAAAAGAAATACGATACATAACGATTTTCAAATACAATCAATTGCAAAACGCTTTAGTTCCTGCGAAGTATACTTTTAACGCGCAATTGAAGTAAACTTATTAATTACATAAAATAGACTTGATTTTTCTTGAAATTCGAGTTGTAATTGTTAAAATATTTGATGTCCAATATTGAGAAAGTGCAACAATGACTTTTTCTCGGAATTTTTTCTAAAAGACAATAAACAAATTTCTTTTTAAATCTGCCGTTAACATCAGTTTTTGATGTAACAAACACATTAAGAAAGTTTTAAAAATTGTCAACGTTTAACCTGATAATAAATATACGACGTATAATTTTACTATTATATCATTCTTCTCCCCCCCTCCTCTCCTGCTATCTATTTCTATCTCTATCTCAGGATCGATTAACTATAACCTGGGTTAACTTTTTTTCCTCTCCTTTTTATATTGTGAAAAAGAACAATTTCTAGCAAGAGCTAGCTAAGAGTGAATCGTTGCAATTGTACGGACATCAACATAGCTACGTAATCGATAATTATGTATTCTCTGAAGTCAAGGTTCAAGAACTTTTCCTACGATTGATATTTCGATCTGCGTCTTCATCAGCTAGATATCGACTTTCTCGGTCATTTAATATGTCATACATGTCACTCATCGCAAATCGAAATAAATTATCATAACATGTGTTCTCTAATCAGCAGATCTCTCTTTAATATCAACTTTGATTAAAGATAGTTAGAAAGTTAAAATGTGGCCTTTGACATATATTAGAAATATTCTATAGAAGAAAATTATGTAGAAAAGAGTAATGCATAAAGAAGTGTACAGGAACACTATATGGCATATTTGAAAAATTGAAAATATTCGAAGTGTTTTGCGTTTTTCAAATGAAGAAATGTCACATTTCTAATGAACGCAAAAATCCAGAGAACTTTCCATTGTAACGTATGACGTTTGACCTCATATTCATAATTGTCCCAGTGTTCAAACGTACTTTTCATTAAGGGCCGATTGTTCCAACTTCTTGGTAAGCTAACTAACAGTTAAATCATATGTTTATCTTTGTCTAATTCGACGGAGAAACAAAGATAGACGTATGATTTAACTATTGGTTAGCTTACCAACAAGTTGGAAGCAACCGGCCCTAAAATCATTTACTTTCCATTAAATGTGAGGGATATTCGAAACGAAACTCATACTCTTCAATTTTTTAAATATCGAGTTACTTTACGCTTTTTAAAACTCTGTTTCTATTTTCAAGACAATTTCTCCATTGTGCGACCATTTTTCCGCAAACCCGTCCTCATTAATAGAAATATGCAAGTAACTGTACTCTACTTGACTTGCCTCCGCAGCGGTTTCCTGCAGACCGGGCATAATCATAAACTAACTGTTATGATAGCGCAACTGCGCGTTACGAGCCGCGCTAATTGAACGGGACTGCAGACAATACGTGCGCTCGGCCCATTTATATATATATATATATATATATATATATCAACCGCAGTTAGAATTGCGCTTTCTTTTCCGGGAATGAATTTTCGTCGCGATCGCGAAGCGTCGTTCGCTCCGCGGACGCTCGTCGTCGGCGACGGGAGGCAGCCCGATAACGAAGCGAGGAGCTGGCGCGGTTCTATAAATACGCACGAATATTCACCACTCTCTAGGCGCACCTAATGTATCTCGCACTGTCAGCCACATGACGGCGCGGCTTCGCCGCGCCGAGGATGCCGCGGTCGCGAACGGCGTGTCTGTCAGCCGGCCGCGCGGCTCGGCTGCGGGGTCGAGGAGATGCCCTCGCCCAGGTACGCGAGGGTGATACGAGCCACCGGAGTCAGCCCGGCGCGAGCACGTGAAAGGGAACAACAACCACTGTGTCAACACTCGGCCGTTCTCGCACGCGTCTCGAGCGCGAGCCACGTCAAAGAGGCGACGCGATTGTTTCCCCCTGGGCTCGTACGACGTACGGTCGTCGATCGTAGCTCCGGCTCGCTCACTGCACAGGCGTCGCTATCGATCGATAGCCGTGCTCTCCTCTAGTCTCGGAGTTTCGCCGCACCCCACGCGATTCGGACCTCTCTCGCTAACCGAGCTAACGGCCGCATCCCCCTTCTTGGTTCTTCATCCCCTATCTACGGCGTGGGACGCGGCCCGGGCCTGGGGACCCAGGGGCCATTTCACGATTGTCCCCTGATTTACAAAAGAAATCCCTTGATTTCTTTAAATATAAACATTATATAAACTATTTATTTAATGTTACATCATGATTTTTTATTAAAGAACATTATATTTTATCTATTGCGCACTGTCGCCAGCGCTTGACTCTTAGTTGCCGTTTATACCCAAGGCGAACAGAAAAGTCTAAATAATGTCAATTTGACATCATATTGACCAAATTATGTCACTTTTTGGTCATGATTGAAATTTCGATCTCAGATGACTTAAAAATGACTTTATATTGACTCCTTTTTTATTGTGTCTTTTTGATTTTTAGACCGAGATTTCAATCATGACCAAAAAATGACGTAAATTTGGTCGATATGATGTCAAATTGACATTATTTTGACTTTTCTGTTCTCCTTGGGTACTTTGTTATTTGACCTTATCGAGAGTCAACTATTTATATATTATTTGATTATCTATTTATTTAATTTACCTTTTATTTTGTAACGCTTTAACGACAATTATTCAGACTGTCAGGAATATCGACTAATTTAAAAAAGGACGAATATATTTCGTATAAAGAATTGCTTATAATGTATGTACAAACAATTTATGTCATACACATTTTAATCTAGCTGCAATTTCAAACGGCGCTTGGAAATATTCTATACGCGACATACACGAAGCATATTATAGAATATACAGTATAGCTTACACACGTATTGTTGAAGTTACATCAATTAGTTTCATTTGCGCTTTAAAAAAGTATTTTTATATCACTGCATTAATTTGTTATTAATTTTATACTATTATCATTTTCTTCTTCTTATTCTAGTTTCCCTTTCTTTATTCAGCAGTGTTTGATGAGAGATTGATTGAAAAGATTGTTGAGCCAAACTTTCACTCTCCTAGAACGTTTATAGCGGATGATGATCTTCGGATGATGATCATCATCTGCGTCCATATATCTCTCAATCAGCTTACATGAAAATGTGAAGGATCTCCCTTCTGAACGAGGTATTTTGTCGAGAATGATCGCGACCAGGTTCGTGCAGACGAAAGCGGACGTGAACGGCCAGTTGGTCAAACTTAGAGTGGGTGGGTGGGTACGCGCGGCGAGGAGACAGGAGAGATGAGAGCTAAATAGAGCCAAAGAGACGAGATGACGCGATTAGCACATATAGCGCGACCGCAGACCGTGGTGTAGTTTAGGGCCTCGGCCTCTCTTAGTTGGCGACGGTGTCTCTCGCGAGGAGGATTCGCCGCCGCACCGGATCCAACAATACACTCGGCGAGTCCGACTGGTCGGCTAAGATATTCTCACGTCCTCATGAAAAACGGTAAGTCCGTCTGTCGCGATTCTTGTTCACCGGCGACTTTAAGCTCGCCGTGGCCGTAAAATGGAGAACGGCCGAGGCGTTTCTAATTTCATCAAATAATAACAAGCATTAGAATAGTATCACGTGAGGTACTAAGCTGCAGTTTACTTCACTCACATAAAATTCCGTCCTCATTATCGCGCTGCATGGCCTTTTAAGCTTTTAATTGGAGAATCCGTTTAATTAGAGAATCCGTAATTGAAAGAAACGCTCTTGAACCCACGTACTCCCTGTAAAGTAAAAGCATTTAAGATAATAGCGTGAATGCACATCTCATGGCAAAGTATTGGAAATAATATCTATTCTTTTGTAATGAAGGATTTATTGATCTGCTCTGAACAATCTCATTTGCAGCCTTTTAATGGAAATATCCTTTTCCATTAATTGTTTAGAGCCTAACAAGTTCAAAAATGAAAAGCTTTTAATATTAACAAAGTTGCTGCATTCGAACCGATACGATAAAATAATCCAATTTACTCGGAAAGAATTTTAATCGCTAAATTTTTGGGGTTTCGAGGTTTATGGAACAAGAGTAGCAACGCCGAAAAACTAATTTCATTATAATAGATAATTAGCTTATAAAAACAAATTTCTTTATAATATAATCCAGTTTGGTATTTTGCATACAAAATAATTTATATCATTATCTAAATGCAATTGTTTTAATAACATTATTTTTAACATTATTTTTATGAAGGCGTTCCCTTTCTCGTAGCTCTCTAATTACGTGCGCTTTTACTAGAAGCTCCGATATGTATATGCGAATAAACGTTTGAACGAGTTTATAAATACCTGCGTTTTTTTTACCAGCGACGATGGCAAGCTCCTCAGAGGGAGACACCGTCAAGCCGACGAACACGAACAAATCAACGACTGGAATCAACATTCTCGCATTCGCGGAGGGTGCGAGAAAACGACGACGATTAGAATCTCTGACAACGAACTCGGAGATCCCTGAAAAAACGCAGCGACGCGACGAGTCGTGCAGCTCCTATGCGTAAGGATATTTATAATGATTGAGCAGGCTTCCGCACGTTGCAATAAATACTTGCAATTAACTATCATTATTGAAAAATGCATCAACGACGATATAGCTAAACAAAGATATTTATGTAAAAGGAAAATTTTGATTATGCAAAAAAAGGAGAATTGCCATGCAATTATTTTCACATTTTAAAACTTGTTAACAAGCCTCAGTGATGTAAGAATATTCTTTGAAGGAATGTTTAAAAGAGATAGACTGTAAAACTTTAGAAGATAAATTATAGTGATCACTTTAATAATAAGTATAGTAATAAATATCTATGATCTTTCCAATCCATTTCGACAAATTAAAGATTCATTTTTTATAAATCCGAAAATACTCTTGTTCTATCATAAACATTAGAAGCGAAATATCGGTCATTATTACAATTATTGCTATAATAATGCCCAGTATTTAGCTGGATTTTCGCTTCCAAAAAAGAAAAAAATACAAATATAAGTTTGACTCGATGAATCAGAGAATATTATTTGAAATTACTTACTTATTCTCTAATGCATGATGCATTTTCTTATTCTTCGCCCTCAGTGAGGCAACCAGCGAAGGAAGAGCTGAGCACACAGAAGATAAAAAAGACTCATCACTGCCACGTCTGAGAAAGAACGATCAGGCTGTGCCAATAAATCCGCAAGATGGTAAAATGTCACGGTCCTGCGAAACAGGCGTGGGAAGAAATGATGCGACTAGATTGAGGAAAACGATACAATGGCTTGAGGAAGGAGCGCGAAGGCTACGCGAGGACCTGGCGAACGTGCGAACAGAGCTGCATGAAGAACGGAGGGCCGCGAAAATCGCCAAGAGGGAGTTCGAAGCTGCCCTCAGAGAAGCCAGATATGCTGAGGCTGCCAAGTATCAACCGATCATAGCCGAGCTAAAGACCAGGTAAGGTATATCCTTACGAACCTGAAGCTCCGTGTCCTAAGTCAGTTTCTTTCATGGCAGTTGTTTTCTCAAGTCTGAAGATTCGTGCCTTAGTAGACAAATGATCAATTCGTAATTTTCGAAACTTGAATCCCGAAGACTATCCACTTAAGGTAATTAAAGAAGTACTCAAGATGTGATACTTTCATTCAGGATCGTCCATTCTGTGTCGCCATCGCCGTCGCCGTCGCCGCCGTTCAAATCGGATCCCGTGAAAGACGAGAGTCACAAGCGTGAGTTGTCAACCCTCAGAAAACGCTTAGTTGAAGCTGAGGGCACGATACGAAGACTCGAACAATTGGTGAAATCGCAAGCGAACACTACTCGCAATACCAATGGTACTTCTTCCTACGGTGATGCGCGCCGTATGGAAGCGGAAATACGAAATCTACGCGCAGAAAACGAGAAACTCGAAGAAAAATTGCGTGTAAGAATGCTTCTTAAATTTTTTACACTTTTAAATTTAGATTAACTTTAATAGGTATAGAGATCACTTTAACCCTTTAAGGCCCAGGCATCGATTCCGTTTGAGTAAATTTTACAATCAACGATCACAATAGTGGCTTGTTTAGCGGGAACACTGTTGTTTTACGAATTGAGATAGTTAATCTAGCTCCATTTAGGGCGGATCAAGAATATTGTACCGATACAGATACACTACTTTATCAATACAAAACATTTGGAAAGAACTCAACGCGAATGTACATAATTATGTACATTGGGCCTTAAAGGGTTAATAATAAGTATAGAAATATCTCCGATATATTCGATCTATTTTAACAAGTCTAACGTTTATTTTTAAAAACTAAGAATTTAATCGGATCGATTTCTTTCTTGTAAAATTTATAACTTTTAAGTAAATGCCTTTTTCGCGACACTTTGTCATTGATTTATTAGGTTCGCGATATATTTAGATTCTCGTTCCTTCCACTTCTCGCTTATAAGAGACATTTTTTATATACAGATCGCTCTAAATGCCGAGAAAACTCGCATCGCTGAGATACGAGTTCAGCGGGAGAGTCACGAAGCTGAACTTTCCGCAATGCGAAAATCACTTCGTAGCGAAGCTATAAAAATGGTAAGCGGATAGTTTAGATATCGGAAGTATCAATAGCGCCGTCAATAAATACGTTAATGGCTCTTAATAATTATACGGCCGTGACGTTGCTCGGAGCAAGAATAGTCGTAATATCGCTCCAAAGGCGACTCCAGGGCACGTAAAAATATCCTCCTTCACGAATGCGAGAGCGCTAGCGTCAGCACGAGGCCCTTCGAAGATGCTTATTAAAAAATTATGCCCTGCGGTATCGGTCTGCACTAACTAGAAAAGGGTCTGTCCAGGATGCAGCAGTCCGGTCCGGGGGCTGATTCGGACAAAAGTTTTACCGACACGGCGAACGTTTGCCGTAGCATCGACGAAAAAGAATACCTTCACTGTGAGCGATTACCCAAAATGGTCACGAGTTTCCCACGCTATTCTTGGGCCCCGGAATTTCGATGTGATTCAACAATTTGCAAATTGCAGGGCAAATTGCGCATGCAAACGAATACGGAATATTTCGCGTCCCCCTCGAAATATTGGTTTAAATAACCGACTTTTAAATTTAATCCTTTCGCGATGCTACCTACGCTTGAATAATTACTCGACCAATCGCTATATCGAATTTCTACGGATGTGAATTTTTTGGTCTTTATTCATTCATTCCATTGTCCCAAATGTTAATTAAAATTTTTAATTAATATTAATATTTAATTAAAGATTAATTAAATTTTCAAATGTTGATTACATTTTATTTTAATTAAATTAAAATTAAAAATTATTTTTCTATAATAATTAATTTTTTTCTCGAATCACAAAGGATTAAGAATTCTCTTCCTTCGGTGCTTTCACAGTTACCAGTCCAATTTTGTTTTGTTTAGTTTTATTTGTAAATTAGTATACCAATTATACACGATTTGATGCGAAAGTTTGCTTCCAACGATTTATTTATTTAAGTCACGTCCAATTTCTGTCGTTACCGCGTCCAAGTTTGCATCGGACGCTATATTTAATTCTGATGTTTATTCGTATTCATCGGCTCGCGTCAGCTTGGGAGGCACTTCCCGCTTCCTAGCATGCCACATTGCGGTCGAAACCGTGCAGTGATGTTGCCTACCGCATTGCCGGCGCGCGGACTAATACGATCGCGACCTGATTCTTGGCGGGCAGCCAAATATCGAAGATAACGAAAAGAGACTGAGGCGGTTTGGCATGTGGAGCGACCAAAAATAAAGAGTTATGAATCTTGCTCATTGAATGGAAGTCTAATTAATTAATAATTAATTCAAGCACCGCGGTATAATCTTACTAATTAAGATTTACCCGCTGATACTGCATCTAAATAAATAGTTATTATAAGAGTATAAAATTGCAATAGAATCTTTCAGGAGATCAGATTTGAAAATATTTTTACAACATATATAATGAAAGTGAATCATTTTTACGTATTTTAACGCCAAGAATTGAAGGAATTCAGTATCCAGTTGTAACCATGGGCGTCCGCAGGAGGGGGCAAGAGGGGGCATTTGCCTCGAATCAGCAAAAAATTAAGCAATTGCTCTCCCTTTGAATAAAGGAAAGACAAAGTTGTGCTAACCTTGCCGATCTTTGCCCTAATTCATAGAATTATAATTTCAAAAGGTGTATAAATTTCAAATTATAAGTATTCTAATTCTGGAAGTAATATTTTGAATCATGCCCCCCCCCTGGAAAAAATCCTGCGGACGCCCTTGGTTGTAACTATTGTCTAAGATAAAATCGCCATTCGAGGTATTACGAACCGGGCGCTCGTTTAAGCATGCGGCCGTCACCGTTCGGAACGTAATCCGATCGTAGTAATCATCACAATTTAAGACTTCCGGTCGCCGGATGATTCATCGTTCTCAGAAATACGTGCTTGCTCCGTGCTATCGCGCGCAACCGGAACAAAACGCATATACGTGTTTTATACGCGTGCGAACGCCGTGAATGCTTAGGCGATATCGAAGGCGGCCAGATAACGCGGCGTTTCTCTCATCCCACACCTGTACAGACAAGGTGAAGGCAAAAAGGCCCCCGGGGCCTGACAAGCCTGACTGCGCGGTGGGACGAGGTGAGAGCTCGAAAGCGGTACGAAAGGGACCGATCGCTGCCCCTCCCCTTCGTCAACGCCGCCGTATCCCATTCTTCGTCGCGATCGCCGGCGATGTTAATTTTTCTCATTGCAACTTTCGCCACACGTGTCCACGCGCGAGAGATCCGCCGCATTCAAACGAGTTTTGCGAATTTTTGCAGATGGATGAGCTGCGTGGCAAGAGCCGAGAGATTGAGAAGCTGTCGAAGCTCTTGAAACGTCGAAAGTTGGCGCCGGCGGAGCAGGAGACGGTGAGTATCTGCATTTACTGGCGTGTTTCCGCTTCCGCGAGAAACGTCGGGGATACGTGTAACGCGATCAAAAATCAGGATCTCTAACGTTCCACATGGGTGTTCATTAATAGCTTTAGATAAATCGTGCGCGAGATATTATTTTTGTTGAGGACGAGTTTTTTACTTAAATAAATTGCGATAAACGTGTTACATCTTTTCCTAGCTTTCAAAACTTCAACGTTAAATATTATGGTAAATACATTTCAAGTCGAAATTTTACCTGATATTCTAAATTGAATAATAAGATTTTATAAAGTTGAATAATAAGTTTTTGCATTTATAAATTCGTATCTCTAAAATTCACACACTGAGAGAAAAATTTACTAAATTTCAATAAATGTTTTCTCCAATAGT
>NJRQ01000035.1:671997-703880 GCA_003063805.1 Aphaenogaster ashmeadi | reverse complement strand
GTCTCTTATCACTTTATTTATTACTGCTAACATCATACCACACTTTCGTTAGATACTTCAAATTTGGGCAAAAAATGTTGCCATGAGAATTAAATACATCTATTAATTAACACGTTACATATATAATTTACGAAATACAGTAGCACTTAAAAGTCTTTTGACAAATAGTTTTCTGTGAATTACTTTATTAATATTAATACTATACATATATTAAACTTTATAATATAATCTTTGCATATAACAACATATATGTTTATAAAAATATATCTCAGCAAATATTAATAAATATTACATAAACAATGTAATAGCCCTGTTTACAAAGTAACGCATGAAAACTGATTGTCAAAAGACTTTTGAGTGCTCTGTATAAAAAATAAAATTGTTGTGATATTATTATTATTTTCCAAAATATCTAGCGATCAATATAACTAAAAAAATTAAATCTTTTTGAATACTTCTGTATACTAAAAAACTAATATTTTTTAATCATTTTTATGAGAAAAGAAGTGTAATTATTTAAATCTTGGAAGTTTCTACGCCCTATAAATATCTACTAATCTAAGAATACTGTTTGTTTTATCATGCGATCGTACTTCTAAAGTTTATCTCCTAAAAAGCCTTTCGTTTCCAATCGTTTATAATTTTTCCGTATTCAATGTAAGGTTTTCGATATTTTTATAAAAATCGATTTCAATTTGATCACAGAAGTAAACCGTGGTCTAGGACATCCTATATATTACATCCACATTTATTCATGGGTATTTCTCCGACGATTCTACTGCTCAAAACTGTTTGGTCCATTCAAAAAAGTTAAAAAGAGCTAAAAAAATGTTTAATATTTTTCTTATTTGAATATTGATATTATCTTCGAATTCATATTCATATTTAAACTATTTATTCATAGCTCATCTACGGTTATTTTAATCGATCGTCTATCATGAACGGAATGAATATCAATAGACGCTTTTGTCTCGTTCCTACCAGGTATTTTGCTCTGAATTCTTCTTTATTTCATTCGTTCTCAGATACGCGCGGCAAAGAACCGTCGTGTGAACAATCCAACGGTTCACCCTGAGGACCGTACCGCGCAGTGCACGCGATTATCATATCGTGTGACTTCCGATGTAAGTTTATATATACAGCGTCAAGTTCCTAGAAGTCTTCAGCACGGACACTCGGTTCTTTCAAAGTTAAAATCAACGGACTTATAACTCTATCTCTCAAAATTAGCATCTGCCTTCATAACAGTACTTATGCTAAAGATGATTTTTAAACAACATCTTCTCTTAAATCGACACGAAGTATCGTGTCTCATCGCTTCTTTTCTTTGTCAGTGCGTCCCCAGCGAGGCACAAAGCTGAAAGAAGTGGTCATTAGAATTACGTCATCGTTAAACGCAAAACTATAGATGCGATAGCTTGGCGATGCATGGCGGGTTAATGAACCATCAAGTGAAGCGATACTGAAGTGCGCTTAAGACGATAGCGACCGTTTAAGGCGTCTTAGATATTTGGGCATGCTCCAAGAGACGCGCTGACAACGTTGGTCGCTACTTTTTGGACAGCGATCTTTACTTTCGTCGAAGCGTATAACGATTCAACGAAGCCATTACGAATCGCTGAATCCGATGGATATTTCGTATCTTGATGGCGCGCTTTTAGTCGAAGGTACACGGATATCGTGATATCCGCCGGGTCAACGTACCGGGTCACGTCGCAAGACGACCCGCGCGGGTCCGCGCATTGTGCATTATACGCGTCTTCGTCATCTTAAAGGAACTTAAAGGCCATGCGAGCGAGCGGTCGCCGCTAAAAGGTTGTAGTTATGCGCCGCACAATATAATTGACACCCTTTCCCGCCTTATCGCCGCTTAATCGAGCTAGCTAACGGTAGCGCGGGATCTACAGTAAAAGCGGCAAGAGCGATAAAAGACGCGTCTTTTCTTTGGCAGCGGTTTCATGAACTCTGATCTAAAAAGAAGATATGAAAAACACGAGAAACATCTCGTTCTCTTCGCCTCGACACTTTTCAACACCAATCTCAATCCCGTATCTAACTATCTATACACTCTACATGAATCCTTTCCAGGAGGAACGCACTACCTAACAACCCTTACTAGGGATTTGATTTTTGTTGGAAAGAATAATTGTTCATTCATTTTTTCAAGAATAATATAACGGAAGCTTGAGAAAATAAAAATTCATTCTTCCCTTCTTATTCCAAGAAAATGCTCTCGTAATTAAACGCTAGATTAGCAGATTGTCAAAATCACAGAGGTACGATTCCGACATGAAGATAAGGCGCAGGGGGGGTACGCGAGCGCATTGTCTCGCGTCACACCCTTTGACGAGGTGGCAGAGGGGGGTTGGTAGGGGGGAAGAGGGGAAAGCGAAGCAGTTATGATCCTAATCTGACGTTTCATTGTGTCTCGGGCTTAAGTTCCTGCCAGGTCAGCAAACCGTAGATACTCCTGTAACTTTCCGAATGGAATGGAAGAGAGGAACGGGTCCGGCTCGCGACTCCGCGCGCACAGGTAGCGTAGAAGGCCCCCGCGATTATCGGAGGTGCCTCGCTTCAGTCTGGTCTAGACGTCGGCCGTGCGCGCACCGTTCCTCCGACGCGCCGCACCACTTCCACCGTGCGTGCCCCGGGTGTGACACACGATCGAAGGATTCGCAGGAGATCCCCCGTGTACCGTCTCCAGGTATACCGGTCGTATATCGACGTCCCCGATACCACCCCCCCCCCCTTCACACGCCCGTTATATGAATTCTCAGGATCAGCGTGCGCTTCATGGGGTTCGCGTGGAACGAGGTAAGGATCACGCTCTGCATCTTCCCCCTCGACCCCTTCGTTCACGCGCGATTATCCGTTCGTGGTATCCGTTAGAGTCGAGATCGCGGCTTTCCCCTAAGTGAATTCGTCAATTACGGGCAATTTTGCATTTTATATTTTAAAGTGTTACTTGAAGAGAAGTACAGGGGAGAGATGGGCAATTGTAACTTACACTTTAGAGTTTAGATTTTTATAGTATCGCTTGAATGAGGAAGTACGGTGGAAGGATTGGCAGTTATAACTTTTATTTGGGTTCTTTAAGTGTGACTTGAATAGAAAAATAAGGGGGAGAAATTGGCAACTATAACTTTTAACCTTTTCGCTACGAACAGCTACTAGTGGCTTTCACCTGTGTGTTATATACGAGAAACCATTACAGCGAAAATTTTCACTGCATATATGTATAATGACATTCCAATGATTCATCGTTAAAACATGTTACGAAAGAACGTCGTTAGGAACATCGTTAGGAAGGAAACTTTCAGTGATATTTCTATCGATTTTTCGATGAATTGTGCAGATATGTTGATTGACGATGCGATAAAATTATGCATTTCAATTCTACATACGAAAAAAACAATCATTTTCTCCGAGTATAATTTATTACGTCGTCCAGTGGTAATGTCTTCCATTCGGTCTCGTCGTCACGAAAGTTGATCGCTATATGAGATACTATAAAATACCTAGCAATAATAAGACGGTGCATTGCAATTTTGATGATAGCAATTTTCAATTTCTTTTTTACTCACTTCGATTAATATTAATTTGTCAAAAATCGCCAAATTTTAATCCGAAGAAATTCACAAAATCTAAAAAAATATTTGCAAATGAAGCGACACGAGAGAGTATTGCTCAAAGCAACGAGCTCATTTTTCTAGTAATAATAAAAAGACAAGTAATACTGTCTATAATAATGAAAAGGCAAGTAATAAAGTCTAGTAATAACAATGAGACTCTATTACAAGCGCGTAGTTCGAAGCTTAAAAGTGCCGCGACTGATATTGGCATCGCTCATGATTCCTGCAAATATTTACATTATTATTCTGCGTGAGCAATTGACTGCGACGGTTCCCGCTTGCAGTCATCGAGATAGAATATTTTCACGCGCCTACTCCAGTTTCACCGGCGCCTTCTCTTGTCCCTGAGTAGAACGCGAATAGAGCGTGGAGCCGATCGCGTTCCCAGGGAAATCGACATAAGTTGCGTGTCGTCGACGTACCGTGGGAACGATTCTCGCAATGCGGGTCGCGACGCGAGAAGAAAAAAATAGCAGAAAACATGAACGTTCCGGACGGATGTAACAATGGTTCCCGTAATTGAATTATTTTGCGAAGTCATTTTGCGCCCAACGCGGAATAGAGAGTGGATACAGTTAGCCGTACACAGTTGAATTGGCACGCTTCTAAGTAATACCTGATAATTCCGTAAGAAGCAATTAGCTGAAAGTAGGAATTCTCCTAGGAAGAATTAGTTTTCGACTAATTGGCAGTCGTTACCAAGTTGTTACAAGAGCTATTGCACGAACTGCCGGCAATGTGCTGCATTACTGATTGTTGTCGGAATTTTAGGTGAAAGATGGGCTGGAATAAGATTTCCGATATGTTCACAAATAAGTTTGAAACTATATACATAAATATATAAATCTCACGAGTATTCTGCTCGATGCATTTATATATATATATATATATATATATATATATATAAGCCAACCGTTAATCCTTTCGTTACGAAGAGCCACAATAGTAATTTTCATCGTACATTCATTATGAAGAATTATGGCGGTCGCTGTGTGTGTACAAAAGCGTTACAATAATTCATCATCAGATGACTTGGGAGATAATTTGTATAAGTATATTGATCTTTCTAATAGCATACGTTTCAACTTCATATAATCCTTCTAGTTCTATAGAAAAGAAGAATGCTCTTAAGGTAGAATAGCATTTTGCTGCGCCGTGCGCAATGGTAGCTTAACTTCCAACTTGGTTGGCGACTCTCAAAGATTAGGATCGGACAATCGGACCGCGAAATGTCCGCAATTTCGCGAGAGGAATGACAAAGTTCGAATGGAAGAAACGTTCAATGTGGGCCGATAGGCGAAAGGATATAGCTTCTTCTTCTTCTTAAAAAACCCCGTTTGGATATCCGACTCAATTTGGGTGAGTCACAGTACCATGGTACTTGGATCCTCAAATCCAGAAGGAACCTCTTCGGGGATAGAAGTTCAAAGGATATAGCTTCGAGTATTCGTAAATTCGCAAATCCGCTGAAACGTGTGTCCTCACTCGCACGCCTATAGATCCAAGGCGGATGCCTGCATGTCCTGATGCGCGTGTAGGCACGAGCGGACACGTAAGTATGCCTTAAGCACTTAACTATCTACCATTGTCCTCCTTTGCGGCGGCGCGCGGGATGAATTTCAATGACTCCACGACGCGTAAAAGCAGGCAAGAAAGAGAGAGAGAGAAAGAGAGAAGGAGAAAGAGAGAGAGAGAGAGAAAGGCGGCAGCGCGATCCGTCGTGCCGGCTCCAAACGGAGTTGTTATTTCACCGGATGCGCTTCCTCGCTTCGTCTCGATTGCAAGTGGAACGGCCGCGCGCGCGTTCTCCCTTCGATCCTATCTTCGGAGAGCCTTCTAGAATCGGCTGGGGAACACACTCTCGGAGAAGAGAACGGCGCGGCGCCGGTAGGCAAGTACCTTCTCGACGACTAACGATACCGGCCACTCTCGGTGAGCTACTTCGCAGAAGAAAGTTCCCGATCCCCCTCTCCCCCGCCCCACCACCCTCCTCCCCCTCGCTTGCCACCGGCTAACAACCGCAGAGATACGAGCGCGGGTCGTGATACATCGGTGCATGAGAGCGCACATATATTAGCGCGCGATCGAGCCCGCGGTCACGTTACCGGACCGGATCACCTCGAGGATCGCCGTCGCGGTTTCTCTATGTGCCTACTTCAACAGCACCTTCGCTCAGCCTCGCCTCCCATCCATCCTTGACTTTATATAAAGAAATCCGCGCGGGCGGATCGACGGGAAGAATAGTCGAGAGAGAACCGTCTTTCCACGCTTCTTTCCGCGAGAAATCACGATAAAGTTGCGTTCCCGCGCGTAACCGGTCGCGCCTCGGGCGACCGATCTCCTCCGGAGCTCCTCTGGACATTCGCGTGACACTTCGCGCATCCCGATATCTTCACTGTCGCTTCTTAGCCGATTAGTCGGGGTGATGGATCTTTCATGGTTCTTCTTGGGTTCTTCTTGAAAAAAACAAAAAGGATAATTGACGGTGATCGTCAGTGGGAAACTCTGTGGGATGATCGAAGTCCAAGTTCGTGGTCAGGTCGCAGACGCGATGCGCCTTGGGCGACCGCATCATGTGCAGATGCTGAACGCCGCGAACGGCGTGGGAGAGACGCGCGCTTACGTAGTCTCACGTCTACACATAGCAGTGCTATGTAATTCCAATCCAATCATCGCGGTCGCGCTATTAATAATACCTGAGCAACGATGGGCGGGTATACACCGCGGTGCAATTAGCAACTTCCTTTCGTAGCTTAAGGAGTAACGAGCACGCATAGGAAGGACGTTATATGTTACACGCGTTTGGCACCCACGGCACGTCCTTCAATAACGCGGACATTTCGATTTTACATGCGGGTCGGCGAGCGCGAGTAAAGCTGACAATGAGAGCGAAAGTCGCGCTTCGAGCGCGACAGACATGAGGGCTTGGCAAGAATCGAATAGAATAATAAATCATAAGTGAGAGTCGTGTTGCCGCGCGCGTATCGAAAAAAATATGTATGACGGAAGTAACTGCTATTTTTTGAGATTTTCATTTCGTATTGAAAAATTTATTTTGATTTTATTAAAGTTGCGAAAAATTTAGCATGTTATTTCAAAAGGTCTATTCAAGAAGTTTGTAATTTAGTGAGTTTTTCTTGGTACAAATGATATTTTATTGTAATACTTTCTTAAAGTTAAAAGATTTATGCTTATAATTAATCTTACATACTGCTCCGACTAAAGTTTGTAATTTTGTGTATTGTTCACAGCATAAAAAAATATTTTGAAGATAAAAATATACTTATAAAATTTTAAAATTTTTCTATTTATAAATCATAGAGGGAAAATATGTACAAAACAAATATGTTGGCAATTTAAATTTGCAAAGTTTGATTCATGATCCTTAATCAATGCGTATCGAGAGTATCTATAATGTACTTCATTGCATGCTGCTTCATTGTGCTGTAATCAGTTTTAAAGGTATTTACTTAAAAACCATTAAATTATGTTACACGCAGTGAATAATTAATAATGAAATAGTTTTATCAATTTTTTGATAAAAATAAAAATTTTTAATAAAAATAAAAAAAGATAAATATAAATATTTTAGTTTTACATTTCGATAAATTAAAAATATTCTAGTTTTTTCATTCTATGTCCAAATTACGTATAAAGAAAAACGGTCATCTTATATTCTCGAATGAAATAAACTCTGAACGTAAATCTTTATCGCGATCGCGACCAATCTAACAGTCGAGGGGCAAGGACCGATTGCGCGTTCCATAAGAAAGTTCTGTCGATCCTTAATGGGCGGTAGTACATTAGAAATACATACGCAAGCCACTCGAGAAACACGCAGATGGATTACGAGATCGTAAGCGGGGGCGGGAGACGATCGGTGAAAGTGAGATCAGGTACTGTATGGGATGGTACGGATTGAGTCAAGTTGCCGCACGCGAGATTCTCATAGGATATCCCAAATTCAACCTGTTCACAGAATGAACGAATCTATAAATAGATGTACTCTCGTTGTATTGAACGTAAAGCTGTCAGACGTGAATTCCTATTATAGAGATGTCATGCTTAAATTAGGGCGCAGAATTTTTTTAATATTCTCGATATTTTAAAAACATTATTGTAATCAATGTTGGATAATGTATGAATATAGCGATATAAGTGACAAATAAAATGATGATAAAGATAAGATAAAATAAAATATATAAAATAAGATAAGATAAAATAAAATAAATGAAGATAAAGATAATACATCTTTTTAATGTCTTCTTGCTTAATTGTTTTTATATGATATTATATAACAATTTAGATATCTCTCTTTACAATTTTTTTAATCACAGAAAAGAATGCTAGAAAAATAGTTTTACAGGGAAAATACGATTTGTAGGTAATTGTAATAATTTTTTATTCAACAATTTAATTAATATTTAAAAAAGATTACTTGGTGAAGAATTAGTCATTTATTAATAATAAATCCTTTCTAGAGCCGTTTCGCGATTTTCATTCTTAAAGGGCTAAAGTCATCTTCCGAAAATTAAAGTTTTAATTAATTATCTAAAAAAACAAAATAGATAATGAAAGTCATATTTTCACTTAGGAAAGCGATCGAATTATTTATCAGTTAACCGCTCATTCACTGGAACATTTTAATTATTGCCCTGCTATTGTATTAATTATTGTGCAGAAGTCGGGGAATCCAAATAGAATCTTCACCAGCGAAACATCCGCGGCTTCGGAAAATAGTTGATTACTTCTGCGCTCGTTGAAGTCGCCAATTATTTTCAACGCGTGTCCCGATAACTGTACACCAGATGTCGAATAAATATAAGAAAACGTCGGGACAAAACAAGACGAGACGAGCGAGCGAAGCGCGGATAACGGTAACGCGTGACGCGCTCGTTTCACCTGTCCCAATATGTCTTATATCCGATATAGTCGATCCCCCTGGCCCGGCGAGAGGAGAAACGAGCCGGTGTAACGAGCGCGCGCGTGTCCAACAATTTACATATATGGCGCAAAGTGCATCATCGCGCGGTGCGGCGAGCGTGCAAGGTGCAATTGCGGCTCTCTCGGCGCATCTCTTACGCTACGTGTACGCCGCACACACGCCGCACGCCGATATCACCTGTGGAGGAAGGAAACTGAGAGGCGAGAGAGAAAGAGAGGGGGGGCGGGAGAGGCTGCGGCTGTATGTCAGGGGGCCAAGCTAACGGTCCACCCAGACTCTCGGGACTCTCCGTAATCCAATGGTTGCAACGCAACTCGTCTGCTTTTCTCTCCTCTCTCTCTCTCTCTTTCTCTCCCCCATCCCCCGCCTTCCTTTCGCGGCTTCCCGGTTCGTTGCGCATATGTCGCATCGGACCGTGACGTTCATCCGGAAGGCTGAATTCGCTCGAAACGATCGTGATAGATTTCTGCCACTTCCTTCCGAGGAGCACTAGGAACGGATAACGTAATTCTGCCGGCTTTGGAAGGAGGCCACAACAATGTTACGCTTCTTCCTTTGGATCCCGACGGTTTTATTTACCTCGCGGTTTATCTGACCAAAACTGGTATTGTTATCGATAAAATAGAGCCGGAAAATGATTGTAATTGAAAATGCCCGAAAATGTTTTAAATTATAATGTCATTTTTAATTTAATGGTTTTTGTAGAAATTAATCATGGGACTTTCTACTTTTCTCTTATTTCAACTTTGACATTTAACTTTGTTACTTAAAAAACAATTTTAGTCACATTTCGCGTAAACATAATAAAAATGCAGAATATCCCCCAAAAAAACACAGAATATCTGTCCACCTACAGGAATAACTGTCATGATGGAAGCATCCACATACACATATATTAAGGATTAATTATTTCGATGATGTTACAGATGCGGAAGTTACGGGAGAACGAGGGGAACCAACCGATACAGTCAGCATCTCGCTTAGAGAAGAAGACTCTCAAAGACGATGGTCACATGGTACGTATAATTCTTTAACGCAATTAATTTTTTCTTATTAATAGTTCCTCCGATACGAGCGCATATATGCGAAATTACTTCGATTATTTTTATATAAATTTATTAATATTTCAAATATGTAATCATTATTTACATATTTGTCATCGTGATAAAAATGACATAAGCCATTAAGGTGGGGTATCGTTTAAGGTGAGGTCATATATGCGCGCAATAGAATCCGACAGAGCCATAAATGAAATCGAGGTCGAGCGCCTCCGTGAACTCGCGCTTGAGCAGCAGGAAGTCATCGAAATACTTAGACAGGCAGTTAAGGTAATGGAATTTCCTTATACACAAGTAGATAAGTTGAAAATTTGAAAAATATAATTCATTTCTTGTAAATTCTCTCAAGGGCCATGGAAAATACTAAAATTATTACACTTTATTAGTTTGGAAAGAAGATATTTCAATCTGAAGTTTGCGAATTAAAAAAAAATACATTTAAAAAATATGTATGTAATAAAAATATAGATATTTTAATTTGAAAAAATAATAGAGATTATTGTTGTTAAAGATTATTGAAATTTCCGTCCTAGTAAAAGTAATCAGCTCATACTTACTTCGTTAATGACATCCTGTTAGAAATTAAGTTTAAGAAATATAAAAACGGATACCTTTCTATTACTCAAGGAAAGAGAAAGGAAGTTGGAGCAGTTATCGAACAAGAAAAGGAAGGAGGAATTTTATAAACAGTGGCTAGAGTTAGAGCCGGTAGCTGAAGTGGATGACGAGGAGGATCATGAAGATGACGACAGCGCTTTGTCAAGCGCCCCGTCTTCGATGTCGCCACAACCTGGGGGCTATGGTCAGTGGCAAGGCAACGGTGTTACTAGAGAAGCGTATGAAGCCGTTCTCATCGAGATTGAGGAGCTACAATCAAAGCTTCTTAAAGAGCAACGCGAACTGTCGTATGCCAGAGTTCAAATTTGCGATTTGGAGAAAGCACTCTTGCAAGAGGTAAAATTTTTTCATATATATTGCTTGGCACAATTTTTTTTCGTTTAAGATTATAATGTAATATATATTATATAATGTAGGAGTAGATATTAAGAACCTTTAATTTTTAGTAATTGCGTATATACTTGAGAGTTTTAATGAAGAAGGCTTTTGTATTTTGCAGAGATGTGCCGATCGTGACAAAGAGTTGAATGAGCTGAATGACAAGCTTCGAGCCGCTGAAGAACGAGAAGCCGCACTTTTGGTGGAGCTTTCGGAAATACGAGAGCAAAACGAGCTGCTGGAATTCCGATTGCTTGAAATGGAAGAAATACCCGTGCGCAAGGACAGTCCCGATGCAGTGGACAGCGGCATCGTCTCACCGGAACCTGCTCATACAAACAAGGTGAGCTTTTCTTTTGAGTTGAATATGTCAAGCTTTGTTTAAATTAATTAATATAAATGATATAATAATTGATTAGTTGAGAAATCTTGCTCGTTGTAAGATTATTATTGATGCGTCGATGATCGTGCATATATCTTCCCTTCACTTCTTGCAATGCAATGATATTTCAGGATCATTCAATCAACAAACAGAGAAGCCGCGCCGTGGCAACCGTGATACCTTACACGAATAATGCTACAATGAACTCTATGAAATCCACGTCACCCGTGTTACCGCGAAAGCCCCCGCTCACCCTTCAGGAGAGTGGTATCTTCGAGGAGGAGGAGGAAGAGGAAGAGGAAGAGAAAGAGTATGAAGATGAAGAGAAGCGCGACGTCGAGTTCGCCAGCCGCGGTACTCAAACGGAAGCACCGTCCGGCGAACTCCTGCAGGAAGTGCAGCGTCTACAAGAATTAAGGGCTCGAATTCAGGAACGAGCGGCCAAGATCACAACGCCGGTCTTCCATCCGATTGATCCGTCTAAGATCTGCTTCGATGTGACGACAATGGATTCGATAGTCCAGTTGACGTCCTATCAGGAGCGCGTTCGTGACCTCGAGGAGAGACTCGAAATATATGAGGAAGCCGAAAGGAGTCGAGAACGAGAAAAGCGGCTGTCGAAACAGCGGGAGGAGGAGCTGTTGGATGAAAACTATAGGCTTACAGAGAAAATATACTGGTTGGAAAACGAACTGCGGACTATCGCGAAAAATACTTTCAGCGAGAACAATAGCGGAGATAGAGGCGAGCCAACTGTCATACAGCAAATGGAGGACGTGGACCAAAATAAGCATCAATTTCCGGAAAATGTACAAAATTTGGGAGATGTGCAGGATGAACTTAAGGATGCAAATTGCACGCGCGCTGCTCAAACCATAGAAACATATGGAAATTATATGGCTACGGAATGCTCTCGATGCCAAGATAAAGATAACTCCGACCAACAGATCATCTTGGATGCTCAACGCAATATCACGGTAATTTATGTTGCATTGATCTAGCTCTTTTTTTAAACTTATTTGCTGATTTGAATAGCTCGATCCTATTCATCTATAACAAAAAAAAACATTTCTTTTTTAATTTGAAGTAAACAGTAATGATTGTTATCATATTCTACAGCTTGTATCCCTGGAGGAGGAAAAGAAGGAAGATGAATTGAAACTCTGTAAATTCGAAGAACCGGCCGTTGATCTTACCAAAAATGGCTCCGAAAAGAAGGTTAGCCGAAGACGACTTAGGAGTAACGAGCGCGAAATACGGTCCGCGAAAACAGCAAGAATGACAAACGTCAGATTCGTCCGCGACGTTTCTTTTGGGCGAAGAAATCATCCGTTGATCTTGTATCAGGAAATTTGCGTTTAGTTTACGCCGTCGCTATATGTCGAATCCTTAACAACGAACTCTAATAAGACGGGCGTGGCCTAAAGATCCGATAACATCGTCTAATAAACTTTCGCTGTAATTCCCCGTTTTCACACCGAAGAAAGTACTCGCGTTATAATTGAAAGCTGGTGCTCTGCCCAAGTTGACGTGTAGTTTCGAGAAGCTGGGAACCTCCCTCGCGATAGAGGATCGCGCGGAACAAGCGCGGGTTCTCCGGAGCGACGGCTTCCAGAAAATAGCGACGGACAGAAGAACACCGAAGTCGTGGAGAAAAAATGCAGATGAGGAGGTGAGGAGGAGAAGGAGAAGGAAAGCTAAACGACTACGTACCTACCTTACGTCTTTGAGCGTACGTATATGAGACAGACGACCAACGAGTTTCAGTTTTATTTGATTCAACAGGAAAATATGAAAAAAAAGCAACTATCAAATACGATGGTCAAATATAACCAAAGAGTGTTCCAGATAGTCAAAGCTATCGAGAATAAATTTTGCAAAGTGTCTGCTATAAATTTTGTCGGCCTTTCTGTAGACATTTTGCAGGATCTGTTCCCGTAAACTTGACTGTCTAGGATACTGCTAACATTTTGCTTGCTGGGATATTGTGGTGCTACAATTCTTTTTTTGTAGTTGTATCTGTAATATTAATATTCTCAAAATTGTCGCAATAATAATCATGTTTGCGTTCTCGAAATTACTAAATCCAATGTAGTACACTATACGATTTTTTATTTTGTTTAGAAAACATTCATCGAGTCGTTCAAAATATTCCGATTTATACTGTAGTAGCACTTTGTAGCACGTTTTCGCCTACACGGCGTTATACATTACGCGCTTAATACCAGTTGGTGATGGTAATGATTATGCTTCACTTCTCCTATTTTCTTCATCTGTCTCATAGAAATTAATCGCCATAGCATGGATGTATTCGCAAAAATAGTATCGATAGCAAAAATTAATTTCATTTTGAATAAAAATCGCTTTCTTTCGAAAACAAAATGCGCAACAAAGTTTAATATTTAACTATATTGCATCTTTTCGTTATGTTTAAAATATTACTGCTATATAGCGGATTCGACTGTCATATAGAAAAGTGTTTTACGCAATTACAGTAGTTTTTTATATAATGGACGTTTAGCAGTACGCAATTGTCGTCTTTAATAGCGAAAGAATTATAAAACTCGTACAGCACAAAAAGATTACAGAAACATTCCAGAAATATTTCACTGCAAGATTGCAGTGTACGTATTGCGATATTTTTTACAATATTTCTGAAGCTAATATCGCTACAAATCGCTGAAATTTCATGTCTCTCTACAATGTCTCTGTAATATTGTATCGCAATTTACAAGATTACAATGTTGCTGTAATACAGTTTAACATTTCTGTGCTGTACGAGGAATGTGATGTAAGTTCATGCTTCACCGTGGCTGTACTTTACGCAGGTGATCTATTTTCGCTGGAGATAAAGGCGAGAAGAGGTTCTCCGTCGTCTCTCGTCGTCGCAGACTCTGTCCATCAATCCACGGAAAAGTCAATGAACCCGTGGGTGAACCCGCGGCACAAACGAGGTAAGATAACGTTTCTAAATGCTCATTAATATTAATAAGCGGCAAATCGTAGTAAGCTTCCCGGGCGCTTCAAAACATGGGCTTTAGATCGATTCATTCTGCGAATTGGACATCGATTTATGTCTGCGTATCCGACATTACCCATTCACAAGTAAAAGGACGTGCAAGATAAACATAGCGCAGAGACACGTTATGTACAGCTATCGATTGACTCTGAGTCAGTTTATCCATAGTTGATCTGTCTTCAACTTTATTCGATCCCCATTGACTTTGAATCACAAATAACAGCTCGTTACGATTTACATACAATTTTATGATTCATAAAACTGTTTTATGATTCATTCTTACAGGACAATACGGCTGGCGCTGCTTGGTGTGCCCAAGTGACGATCAGAAATGGTACGTCCTAGAAGTAAACGAGGGCGCCTGCGGAACGAGTGCCAACCTGAACCCTCGGTTTGGCGTACCTCACCTCCCCACGTCACGACCAATCTTTTCGTACAAGCTGTGAAATCAAGTGCCAAATAAGCCGTAGATTAAATGTCTCCCTCACACGCGAGCGTAAATTTGTATAAAGCGTTATCGCGAAATAACTGTTAACGATGCTTTGTAACAATTATTACAACGTCGTAATAATTATCACAAAACAATTTCACGTACGATTCGAAACACCTGCGGTTGAGTTGCATTTTTAAAAGACGGAGATATGCCCAGAGGAAATCAGATCGAAGGACGACTGCGCTAAACGGGCATGTCCTTGTACCGAGCGACGTATCAAACGTATCTCTGAATTCCTAGTACGTCTTATCGAAATTTAAATCTGCGTTTCGATGTAAATTTAAATTTGATAGCGACAAAGGAAAATTGTCTCGTGCGCGCAAGCTAATTTGAGACGACACACATCGCGTGTGGGTCGCAATTGCCGCGCGATTCGCGATACTATGCATTCAACGATCCACAAAGGCATGTCTGTGCAGTGCCGTTCGCGCTGAGAACAAAGTTCTACAGTGTATATGTCAACGATTATTGGAGATTCTGCTAGATTTCCGTCACTATACACTGCGTGAAGAGTCGTTAGAGAGAGTAATTGTATGAAAATAATATATACGTATCCACATAGGGAATATATTAATTCCTCGACGAATCGATTCACTCCACTTAAACATCTTCTTTTAGTTTTTCTTTTTAAACCTTCGCACGCCGATTTTCTACGCGATATATAAGGTATCTAATAAAATTATATATTGAATTTAATCGAAATAATTGCTACCTTCATTGTAGAATAATTTCATGAATCTTATCGAAACTAAGCTAGGCTTGCGTGTGTCTTTATATCTGAAAAATATATACGTGTATGCGCGTACGTATGCTTCAGCATTTACATAATGTTCATTAATATGTGTGTTAGAATGTAAACGATGTGTTTCTAGTCCTACTCTTCGTTCGATCATTGAACACAACGAGCGTGCCTTAGTACGCACATTGATCTTTGAGTGATTTCATAGATTTAGTATCTTTCGCAAGAAGTGTGTATATTCAAACGCTTACCGTATTTATGCTGTATAAATTTTCGAAGTAAAAGACGATTCGATCAAGCCTGTTCGACCGCTGTGGCCATTCGCCTCGCTCACAGGTTCGTTTCGTATATAGAATTAATTTTATTCGTCGCGTGTGTATCTACAAGAAACGAATAAAATTATCCACCTATTTTCTGTCTCTCTTATTATTAAATTACTAATTTCTAAATCAAATAAACTAAACCAAACCTTATTTTTATTTACGCAAAGTGAAGCGTTTAAACGTACAGATAAGCATATGGATGAGCACTCATATATACAGGATGTATCATGAGTGCTAAGACGAGATTATATCTCGGAAATGATGACAGATATCGTCCATCATTATAAGACAAAAGAAGAAATAATATGAGCACTTTCTATACTATTGCAACACATGCAGCCACACACTTTATAGCTTTCATATTATAAGAAAATTTTATTTATTTTTAAATATAATTATTTTTAATTTAATTCAGATCCTAGTTTAAACAAACGTGTCCAGTAAGCAAAATATTGACAGTATGCTAATAGTTTGCCAGAAATCTGCTGAGCAAAATATTGCAGCAGATTGACATCGATTGCGTTTGCATTAAACTAGTGTTTTGTTGATAGAGTCTGCGGGCAGAAACCAAGAATTTGCCATTTCATAATCATTCAAATGGAATATATCATTTAAATGGCAGATTTTGCTTCGTTTCTGCAGTCAATCTGTCATTACCCAATAAACGCTAGATATTCCTGGAATATTCCATTCGTATTCCTAGCGTTTACTGGGCATATTTTGTTGGCAGATTCTATTATATTTTTGCTAGCATAATTCTGCCGACAAAAGATTAAAACAGATACTTTGCAAAATTTGTTTTTGGCAGATTTGGCTACCTGGACGCTGTTATTTGTAATACATTTTGTAGCTACGTTTTCTGAGTGGTGGATTTGGACGTGTTATCGGGAATTTTCGTCTGCTTATCGGGGACCCCTCGTTTGCCGTAGGCGGTAGATGCAGCGACGCCCATCAGCAAAGATGGCAATGTACATTCCATAAAACGAACTTTCTCGACGAGTTCGTTACGTTTCCTCTCCAACGAAGCGTTTCTCTTCTCATAATTCTTCAGCATTTGCCTCCAGTAACTCGTTTTATTAGTATTGATTTCACTTGCAGATCTGTCTATACTAGTATTTGCCGCGGTGGCTATTGACGTCCTTGAAAAATCAGCCATCGTTCACGAAAAAATTTTGACAAGCTGAGACTAGGTTACTGTCATGTTAAATGAACATTAGACTACATCGTGAAGTTTCTTCCATTAACATCGAAGATAAAAATCTTTAATCTTCAAGTTTCAAGTCGCGTGTGGCGTTGGCGCCGGAATCAGCATCTCAAAAGGGATATGGCGATACGAAATGATGAAATGAAAAGTGACATGACGATATAAAGTGAAAATGGCTAGATGTTATCAGGAATTGTCGGAGCCGTTAGCCACCATCCGTGTTGCGCCACTATTACTTCAGATTAAATCAAATTTAATTTTTTTAAATTAAACATGATGGAAACGACAGGCGATGCGAAAGATGTCGCAAAACTTCGTCCTCTTACCATCGCGATTCCATCGAAGCAAGGTGTTGTGCTGATGAGTCGTGATTTTTCGTCAGACGCTACCCATTCGCGATCCGAAACGCCCCTTTGCCCTGCATATCGCTTCTGCAAAGAGTCAAGAAGACCTTATCGTTCGCCCATGCCTGATAGCGATCATGATCAGCAAGTAGGTAATATTCTCCTATACATCTATACATACTCTTGAAAGTATAATGTTAAATATTAACAAATTCTCTTGATAAAGCTTCTAACTTTTAAACTTGAAGACATTCTAAAACAACTTCTTTATACTTAACTTTTTTATATGTATTTGTTTGGGAAAAACATAAAAAGTTAATTAAACATTAATTTTAAAATTATTGCTACTAAAGAGATAATAACATCTTTAAGTGTTACAAATCAAGTAAAAGCTCGCATTTTTTATTTTCTGTTGTAATTTCATAATTTACCTGTTTAATACAACAAATAATAAGTTACAAAAATCTGATTTATTGTAAATAATGGACATGTATAAACATTTGGGATTTTATGCAAAAAATGATATAAAGAAGCATTAATAATTATTGCTAAAAATAATACTAATTTTTATTCTTAAAAAATTATTGCATCGTTCAATTTATTCAATCTACACATGTGTCCATAATCAGTTTACATGAGACTACATTAGAGAAAAATAACAAATTGCTAACAGATCACGACACTCCACGATATATTGCAAGCAATCAAGGAAGCTGCACTAAGATTGATACAATTACTCGCGACCGACATAGAGGAGCGACGAAGGAGAGATGCAGATCCTCGAATGCGCTATCCTGATTTAGGACACGAGAGAAGTGATCAAGTAATAAAATTGTTATTCTTAGATTTATCGTCATACGCGCGGTAAAATGAAGAATAATTAAAAGAAATTGAAAATAAAATAGCACTAAGTAACTCTTATTAGTCACGTAGTCCTGGATCTGGATTAATTGCGGCAACGTCTTCTTCGGTTTGCGCACTCTGTGGCGTCGCGCTTCACTTGAAGAAGTCTTCGAAAGAAACAAAGCGATTCGTGGTCGATAGAGAAAAAAATGATGATGATCGCGATGTTGCATTAAAACATCTTGAGAATATATTTATGAAAATGGCTTATAAAGTTCCTTCGCCTGTCAAAAAGGATAAAAGTAGCGATATCCTTATTCCTGGAAGTGTACTCGATTATATTCTTCCCAAAGAAAATGATATACCCGCGAAAGGACAAGAGAAAATCTCTTCGAAAACCCGATCGACTGATACGAGTGAGAGAGGATTAAAATCGAAGTTGTTGCTTGTACGACGTACTCCTTCTGACAAAACCACGTGCCAAATATGTCAAGCTAGGTCTCAGCGAATGGGTGACAGTGCAAATCAATTGCGACACGTTAGTGAGTCAAAAAAAGATTTTATCTCTTACATTAGTTGCTTCTATATTTTACAAAAACGGATTATCAATCAATAATAGATACTAAGCAATGACTATTGTTTGTGTAAAATAGCTAGCACACGCGAATATAACGCCAGCAAATCTTCACATCAATGTATTGTCACTATATCACCTACAATTTCCTCCACCCAAGATGCATCGACACTTACTCAGGAAATGGCAAGTCAAATTTATTATTCATACTAAGAAAAGTGTTCGAAAATAACTTTTTGTCTAATAGGGAATAAATACTTCCTATTTAAAATCTTTCAGAAAACAAAATATATTATATAATACTTTACTATTTGAATTAAGTTACTTATCTCATTAAATAACTTTTGAATTATGATTTTATTAAAATAAAGCCTATTAAGTTAATTATATGAAAAGCATTGGTATATATAAATATTTTAATAACATTGAAATAGATTTTATAAATATATAAGCTCTTCATTTTCAATCGCAGTTCGATAAGTTGATACTTTAAAATTTTCGTAAAGGAAAAATTTATTTGAAAACGATAAAAAAGGCCGCTGTTGAAAAGAAGAGCAATTGATTTTAAAAATTATGTATAAAACTTGCATAACCATATGTATTTGACCAGCTTAACCGTAACATAATAAATAGTTGTAAAGATACGATATTAATTATAAGTATATGATATTATTATAATTATACAGAATTATTTTCAGCTCTGTCCATGCGCGTGTGGATTGCTTGTGAAAGATGGAACCGAAAGCGAAGTTTCTATCAAGTCATCGCCTATATCGCAAGATCAATTCGTTAAAACGTACAATATTATATAAACGTATAACTTTTGTTCTTTCGGTCCTACATTAAACGTTAATAAATATCACACTCGAGCTTTTTGATTTTAATCCAACAAACGCCATATGAAATTATTGCTGAATTATCAATTTCTGTAAAATTCTATCGAGAAGTATACAATATAGCTGCTTATACTTTTTAGAATAGAATTAGTAATGAGCGTTATTATTTAATTTATTTTGATTTCTCATTATATATCTCTATCCAAAGTTTAAAAGAATTCTAAATTTTTAGATAATAATTCATTACTCAAGTCGTTTATGCTGCAAAACTCAACATAGTGCATGAAAGTTTAAATATCATATAAATTAGAATTGGTATTTTACTTCAAAATATCTTGTCCAAGGCGAACAACTGCGATTGTAAAGTAACATATATTCCGTGTATTTTTCAGTAAACTCGAAGAATTAGGTCTTCATTTAGACTCAAGAGAAATAGCGTATATAATGGCGCGTCATGCACCTGATGACATGCTAAAAAAAAAGGTCAAGAAACCCAAGACGCAGAAATTGGAAAAAGATATAAATGTCAAGCGTTGGATAGAGGAAGTTGTGCAACTGCGGCTACAAGTGCAAATTGAGGAGTTGCATAAGAATATTCGATTTTTTAAACAAGAAAATGAGTATATTCGACGTCTTGCGAAAAAATGTCACTGTTTATCGGAAGATATAAAGGGTTTGCAGCAATTGTTACCGATCAGAGATACATCCTCCGGTGAGAAATCACGTTTAGGACGTGTAGCTGATTTTCTGTATTTTTAATTCAGCGTATCATCTCACGGAAAATGTACTATGGATTTTCAGGACTCACGACAACGATTAGACACTTACAAGCACAATATCACACTGAACATGGAATAATAGCCACATTAACCGGGATGTTTCGAGGTTCGATAAATATTCAGCAGATCGCTGCGAAACTGTTAGCACCGTTAATGGAACATTGGAATCCGAGAGACAGGTGTTTTAGATGCAACATTAATAATATTCGCACTATCATTAAGTTTCTCATATAAAGCTAAAATCAACATTAATATACTTTTTTTCAGCATGGCAACGACCCATGCATCATCCGCTCCAAGAGCTCACGCTCCTTTGAAGTCACCAAGTTCCATAGTACTCAATGTTTATTAAAATATTTTTTTAGATGACAAATAATTTTTTCAAATCACAAATAACATATACGCCGATATAAATACAATGAACATACAACGTATAGCTTTTTTGCTATATTGCAAAAATACTTTAAAAGTCTCTCGCACGTAAGATCACGAATTAAATGGTTAAACAGTTAATCGATCAGATCGATTTCGCGTTTGTGCGCGGAATGTAGAAGAACTTCCGGCGATCAACCAAATCCTCCAAGGTATTCAAATCGGGCAGCACGGATGGGATCTCAAAGGGAAGATTGGGGTGTGTGACTATCAGCGGCGCCTGGCTGGAGAACCGAGCATTCGCCTCGAATTTATTGCGATTGCTGGGTGTATAATATGCCTCAGTGGACGTCGGTTGTTTGGGGTAGTAAGGATCGTATTCCAGCTCGTTCGGTACCAGCGGCTTCAAGGAGAGCGTCAAAGCGTGCACAGGGATCTCCGTGGTGGACTTTACGTAAGTCGTACGAGCACTGGCTTGAATCGATCGTAAAGTCTCCGAGTATGGATGGAAATCATTGTTGTAACTCAACGAGGGAGACTTCTCACGCGGAGGAGGTGAATGCTGGTTATCTTCCGACGTTATCGCTTTCGCGGGCGAGGAATTCGAAAGCGACCCGTACGAACGATTGAGGTACACGGTGCTTTTGTCGCGAGTCTCTGACGGCGATAAAGACAACGACTGTCTTGGCGCGGTTGATTTGTCGTTATGTGGATTCCACGAATCAAACTGTTTGGTAATTGTCCGAGCAGTGGAAACCGTCATGCGGTTCCTATCAGCGTTGCATATCGTACAGGTGTCGGTGATTTGCCTGGCCTGATTTCGCGTTCGATCCTGATTCTTTAAGAATAGACTCGCGCTGAAGACGAAGCCAGTTTGGAATTTATCAGGCGTGGATTTATCGGGCCGTTGAATCACTCGGAAGGAGCGCGAAAACGACAATCGATGATCATCGAGCGAATTGATCGATTCCATTGGGGAGCTCGTCGAAGAAGCTGCATGCGCAATGTTCTCGTTTGGAAATTGAGGCGTCGGGTAAATAGTCGCTTGACAGTCGACGAGATGAGCGTGATCACATATCATGGCATCTTGACGAAAAGCCGTTTCCTCGGGGCATCGGTAACTAAACTTGTTCCCGTGATCGTCGCACGTGTGATATGTTTTGCAGTTTGCTTCGACATCAGCATAAAATCCCATAGGCCGGTTGAGACAGGAGAAGCTTGTTTTCACGGTTGGCGGAGTGGTATTCTGTGCGTGGGCGAACAATCGTGATTGAATCGTACAGCTTGAAGACGTTCATATTTGTTCAAAGCGAAATAATTTTATGTATCTGCAAACTTATATAAGTATAAGCAACTCCTCGTTTTTGACGTCATCAACATACACAGCTAATCCGATAATAACGCATTAACGTTCTCGTTACTTACAAAAACTTCTTCAGCGCGGGCAATAATGACGAATAGCGTGCATCGTAGAAGGTAAGATTGCAAAATCCAGCGAAACGCCATTTTTAAAATAAAACTCTAAGATCTACTATAGGATTACGCGAGTTCGAATTACGCGGAAAGCAGCAGGAGCTCCGCTCCCACCGTCTAGAAGATCACTACACGGCGTTACAAGAAGTTCAAGTGAAAGTATACTCGAGGATGAGTCTGAAGCTGTTCTCTCCCTCCTTCCATCTATCTCCCTCCCTTTACCTCTTTCCTGACAGTCTACTTGGCACACTTAACGCATTCTATCTTTATCATCTATTGTTCCCTATGCGAATCAACGCGTACACGATCTACTCGCGCTGCGAATCGGAATCGACAAGAAGTAAAGTGATCATCCTGCGTGAAAGGTATTGCGGTGCATTTTGTAATTGTATACTATGCGTGGCATACTTATCTTGAACTGTAAACTGTATCTGTGTGTAAAGCGCCGGTATCAAATCTTTACATTGGACTACGTTTCAAAATTTATGCGATAAGTTAATCATTCGTAAAAATGATCTTCGAAAGCGAACTGATTCAATATTCTCATATTAGCTCACATCAAACTGAATCTGGCATTACTCAGACTGTTATATCCACACTTCGAGAAATTTTTCCTTTTTTTTTCCAGAAAAATAATTATTTTATTATTCGTGAGCAAACGATGGGCAAACGTTTGCAAAAAGAAATTTTTTGATTTTTCAACATGGGGGGCCAGTTTGAAATTGTCCCCCCCCCCCCCAAATTGAATTGCTTATAACTTTTGAACTAGAGGGGGGCAAACAAAAATTCCAACGGGGCATTCGTGGGCAAACAATGGGCAAACGTTTGCAAAAAAAAATTTTTAATTTTTCGACATTGGGGGCTAACTTCACACAGGTATAAAATAAAGTAAAGTAGGGCACGGAAAGACGATACAGGTACATACCCTCTTGCAGGTCAACGCTCTGAGGCATGTGCTGCGAGTCAGTGTGCAATTTTCCAGATGTAGGTCAACGTCCCGATGGGACACTTTGACACCCTCTGTGAAAAGTGCGCTCGTCGATCCTTTATTTTAGGTAATGGAACTTAATCTTTATTACCGGAGTGCGGACTTACGTGATTTCAAAAGACGGAGACATGAGATTTTTAAATAAAAAGAAAACTTATAGTTGTAAATTCATTCTAAAGTAAATTTTTCTACAAGTAAATTTTGTGAAGAAAATTTATATGAATATGATATGCTATGTAAATGATACGCTATGATACGCCATGTGGATGAATATAGGTATATACGTATATATGTGTAGTATATACATGTGCATATATGTATGTGTGTGTATTCATTCATATTTATTTCCGCAAGTGTTACATAAGCGTGGAGTTCATCGGGCAGGATATTCGGGGAAAGGACTCTACTTTCATCACTACCTTTCCTCTTGAATTATCCTATATAAATAATAATTATAATAGATAACATATGTAATAAATTGTAAGTCGACCTAACTGGCAAGAGATGGTATTCTATTAAATACTACGTATCGACCATAGTCTCGACCATCTCATAGTATCGACCATCTAGAGTCTAGAGGACCACAATCCGTATTTAATAGAATACCATCTCTTGCCAGTTAGGTCGACTTACAATTTATTACATATGTTTATTACTTACTGGCGATTTAGAAAAATTAAAGTTTATAATAGATAACGTTATATGAGAGTTATTTGTAATGCTTAAAACGTGTGTTAACTGTGTTGTATCTTTCATCATTTTAATAATATTTTCTTAGAAATATAGAAGCTAATTTTTTTCAAAAAAGTATTTTTTACACCTTTAACATGCGTTCGAGAATTTATAAAAAATACATATTTCTCATTTCGACTATATCTTAATTTTATTAAAACAACATACCAATAAAACAGTTTTCTACCAACGCCACATATCGTTAACGACTTTATCGGCGATCATTAACTGCGTAAAAGTATTGAGCGACGTGTGTCAAATTCGTTTCCTGATTTATCAATTGTTATCAATGGTTAACATCTATTTTACTTAAAAAAGAGCGCGGTAGAAGATATTTAGATAAAAATTAATACATTTCTAAAATATGCAGTAAGTTTAAAGTAAGTACTTTAACAATATTTCGTAATTTTGAAACAAAATTATTTGCTTCAAAGAATATTCTACAGAAAGAAGAAGCGAAAAATTTCATGTTGGAAAAGACAGAGATTAAAGTGTAACATACTTCATTAATTTTTTATTGATGACATGTATAAATACGTGCTCTAGGCATACTGGCGTTTTTCGTTTAATAAAAATAATTATAGCGAAAAACGGCGCAGAAAGTGTAATATCAAATCGGAATTATAGTATACGACAACCGCCAAGGTTGATACATAGTAAAACCATCTTCGAAATTTACGCAAGTCGCATTTTTGGGTATAAAGTACTATCAATATTTATCATTACAGGAAATACGGTTAATCTTTAATTGACAATCAGCGAATGTACGGTTGTAAAAGTTTACGTTAGGGCTCGGAAGCTGGAGCTGCGCAAACTGGATATTTGGCTCGTGCTTATGGATTTATCGCACTGACACTCGTTCATTATGTAAAGGATCGAAAAAAATGCAGAAACTTCGGGTATTATAGGCTCTTTGGCACGACTATCCGGATATGTTTTAACATCCCCTGATTGACTTCCGAACCTAGCTTCCGAATTAAATTCGGCTATAGAGCTATCACAAACTTATATTTCTAATGTGCGGAAAGGATTTTCATGACAACTTTTGTTCATACTGTATATCGACATATACGCATTTACCCTATTTCGATATCTGTTTATGTGTTTGCGACGATTATTCTCTCCTAACTTGAATCCTCCTGCTCTTCAAAGTTTTGCGGATCTCGCCGCAAAAAAGAAACATTTGTCTATCAGCGTATAAACCGCAGTTACACTTCTACCGTCTCTATAAAATAGCAGTTCTAAAAGAATAACTTTCTAAAAAAGGAAAAAACGAAATAACCCGGGATTACGCTATCGTAGTTGGTACTATTTCAACTTCTTGAGACGTGTCGCTTAGCATCAAAGTAGCTGTCGTTTGCTGCCGAGAATTCTGATCGATGCCTCTGGTGCTCGGTGGAACGTACGTCCACCATGCTAAGAAGAAGAAAAGAAGCGAAGCTGCTTTCCCGATGAATGCCAGTGCGAGCATGTACCTGTGAAGAATATACGTGTAACAAAATTGTACTTGAAATCCGCGGCTTACATAAGAGCCATCATGTAATTTACCAACCTGCTCATGTAATAATTGTCGTACACGAGACACGCTCCTCTGCCGTCGCACGTTTCGTTCCACAAGATGCAGGTGTCGTCTATAAGAGCGCCGAATACCATAGGCGCCGGTATCGTTCCCAAAATACGAACTTTGATCCACTGTATGCCTAAAGCGAACGATCTCTGGTCGTCGCGCACGACCCTCAGTGTGGACGAAAGCGCTGGCATTGTGCAAAGGAAGGTCATAAACATGTTACAAAACGCCAGAACGATAAAGAGCCACAGATACGAGCATGCACTTCCGCAGGTAGTATTGATAGCTTCGTATTGGACAACGTCGCCGGTATCTTCGTTCGTTAAATTTATCGCCGGTGCGTGTATACAGCTACAATCAGTGTACACCTAGAAGAAGAAACATGACAACGTTTATTTTCTCTTGTAAAAACGGGACGCTACTCCAGAAATATGATTTACACTGGAATGTAGTTATACTTTGACATTGTTTATCTGCGTTTCCCGGTAACATCCAGCATGACAGGGCGAATAGTACGTGATCCCGTCTACACCGCATATAGGATCGAATTGCTTTCTGGAGCATCCGCAGCCATTGTTGCAGGTGTTTTCAAGAGATAACGCGATCTTTCTGTAACATTTTTAATAATAAAATAAGTAAACGCAACCGAATAAGTCACTATTAGTTTACGAAATGCTTTGAAAATACTAGATCTGTCCTGATAATGATGCTCCATCATTATGAGAATAGATCTAGTATTTTCATAGATCTGTCGATCGTACAAACCTCGTGATGTTTTGATAGGGCACAGTCAATCCGGCGAAATCCAAGTTCGGGCAGTTCAGAGCGAAACACAGCGTAAAAGCGATGCAGGCGGTTGTAGCGAACAGACAAAATTTCAAAATACCAGAACAGGGCAAGTTGAAGCGTTTTATCAGATAACCACCGAGAAAAGTACCGCCGCCTCCTGCTGGTACAGTCACCAATCCTGAAAACGGAAAAACGTTATTTTGTAATATAAAGCATAGTAGTAATTAATTAACATCTTATTAATTGATATTTGTTAAAAACTTCTTTAGTGTAGTTCGCGTATATTACTCTCTTTTATTATATCAAATCGTTTTCAGAGCTTTATGAGAGCTTGCACACAACGACCCGAGCTTATATGAGATTCATGCTACCTATACTATAGATAGGTTAATTGAATTGTGATATTATTCACCCATCAGCAACGCGGCCGAACTGGCACTGACGCTGAATTGATTTTCAATCAGTTTCGGTAGGAAAGCGGCAAATCCAGCGATCAGCAACCCTTCACTGGCACCTGCCAAGTTCAGCATAAAAAATGCTGGATTTCCAAGTAATTCGGTCAAAGCACGTGGCAGCTCTCGTATCTTGGAAAAGGCTTCCCCCGTTCCCGCGGTGGAGGATCGAGTCGACTTCTCGTGCGCTTCTGACACCCTATCCTTGGCTAATTCCTCCGATCCTATTCAAACCGTCCATCTTTTTACAGAGTTCAGTTATATGTTTACTGAATTTTCACCCGATATCTTCAAATCTATTTCATCATTATTCTATCTAAAAATATAGTAGAGAATGATCGTACCGGGTAACACTGCCGGAAATGCCAAAACGGGTATCGCGATGATGAAGCATAAGACAGCCGCTGCCAAAAAACCGATCCACCATGCACCAATCCAGACATTACTATCAGAAGTTAATCCAATCCTAAAATTCAATGGTTTTAAGGATGCAATAGATCCGGTGAAACATATTGGCAAATCTTGCCTTTGGAAGTATATTTAAACTTCATTCTATACGGATCGCAGAATTTCGATGATCTATTTTGGGTTCCCTTAACGGTAATGCATGTAAGTAGGCAAGAGCGAAACTAGGGCACCGATTAATTCCTTTTATTTTGATCTCGGCTGATTGAATCAATGCGGAAAAAAACCTGACCGATTTTTCTCAGCCAGAAAAAGACGTATATTTAACAGATTATTTCGTGCGCGTTTACGATCCATGTATTCACATCTAACTTTTCGTCTGACTGTGATTTGACAGCTTTAATTTCGCGCAATCGGAAATTCTCGACTGACGAAGCTTAACGTAACTTCTTTGATTAATTGCCTGAACGAGATGCAGCGTCCCTTTTGCGTGGCTTCGATATTGATGACGCGATTATTTAACTGAACAAAAATAATTTTTCCGAAGCTCGATACATGACGAATACATATAACGCAACATATAATTATGACGTAACATAATTATCGATTAATTAAAACGAAAATATAATGAAAGAAGAATATCCTTTTCGCAGATAAAAAAGAATTCCTTCATTGAATATACCAGTCTGTAGGAAGATATATTTTGCAAAATCAAAGCTTATACGTGAATCATATTAGCTACATAAATATTAATATCAGTGACATAAAGAATTGCGAATGAATATTTTGATAAATATTAACGAATGTTTATTAAGAGTTTCACTTGATCCGGTAAAATTATGGAAATATATATACAACAATGCTAATTTTCTAAAGGGTGATAAATACAAAAGAACAAGAATTTACAAATATATGCTTTCATACATCTGGGAGGGAATCGATATCTGATCCGAGAAAAGGGATAATTTGTATAACGCTCGAAACCCATTACTAGAGAAACGGCACGCGAGCGAAGCTGTAATGTAACTTATCGTAGGAAGGAACTTGAAAGTGAGAGAGCGGAAAAGTGCACGTAGAGAAGTCATTCATTTCAACCAGCTTGAGGCCAGCTGCATCTGCTGCTGCTGCTGCTGCTACATCTGCGACGAAACTTTTCATTTACCTGCGAAATTAAACGCGGCGCATGCACGAACGACTCTCACGTGCAGCGATAGGAGAGCCGTACCTATTACGCGAATAATTTCGCCTTCTTTTTGTGTCCTTTTTCTTGAGAATCTCGTTTCTCATAAAAGAGAAAGGATGTAATTGCAACCGCAGAAGTGCCATTGTAGAGATGCGTCGCGATTTATTTCCATCTTATTCATTCCTGTTCTATGTAAATACGATTTTTGTGTGCCTGCTACGTGTGTGTATGTGTATGTGTGTGTAAAAATATGTGAAAATATGTGAAAAAATCGTCTGTTCAACTAACGATTAATTTGATTCTCGCGCGGTACGGAGTGACTCAACGGTCGACGAAGGGGTGCGTGTAGCCGGGGAGGGTCCGCAGGGAGACGCGTAGACAAATGGAACTTGATTGTGTCCTAAGTGCTAGGGGATGAGCCAACAGTTTTGAAGGGTAATATCGGCGTCATCGTCAAACATTGGTTCGCCACTTGACATTTTCCCCATGGGAATATACTGTATATCGGTGGAGTTACACGCACTATTAATCTCGGCCCATTATACGCTCTAATGATCCTGCGGAATATTTTTAACGGCGACGGTACATTAAAGAAGCGTGTGTTTTTGCGCTTTCATATCTCAAATAAATATACATCTTTTCGAATATATAACAATGTAAACCATTGCGTCGTTTGATAAGTACACGGAGAAAATTTTATATTAAAAATTACTGTGTATGACAGTAGCCGTGGACCATTGCTGGAATTATAAAAATTTTTACTATGTTATTATATTTATAATTATTAAACTCTTTTGTGAAAACATAGTACAAATTTTTATAATTCCAGCATGGTCCACGACTACTGCCATACATAATAATTTTTAATATAAAATTTTCTCCGTGTACTTCTGAAAATTAGCTAATCGGATCAAAGCAATCGATTATGCACACTCGCGTTATTTAATCGACGCTTTATTTATTATTGGGGGATCATTTCGCTATCGATGTCGAATTTCCTACAAACGATCGGCATATACACGTCATTCGAATACTAGTGGCGAAATGACGAATATGCGCGTTCGCATGGCATACCATCAGATCGGAATATTTTTAACGGCGACGGTACATTAAAGAAGCGTGTGTCTTTGTGCTTTCATATCTCAAATAAATATACATTTTTTCGATTATACAATGTAAACCATTGCGTCGTTTGATAATTACTTCTGAAAATTAGCTAATCGGATCAAAGCAATCGATTATGCACGCTCGCGTTATTTAATCGACGCTTTATATATTATTGGGGGATCATTTCGCTATCGATATCGAATTTCCTACAAACGATCGGCATACACACGTCATTCGAATACTAGTGGCGAAATGACGAATATGCGCGTTTGCATACCATCAGATCGGCGAGTTATTCCGTTCGAAACCGCGCGTTAGACACACGTATTACCGTGTCCGTATTGCACACGGTCGTGTATTCCGTCGGACAGATAGACGCGAACGACCGATAAATCCTCGCGAGAATTTAATAAAGTTGCCGCTGACGCGCGACTAAACGTCCCCGCGTGTTATCAGGGGAAAAAAAAGGTGGGAAATGCGTTCAGCGTGACAACGGGGAAGAGACGAATTTCGATGCCACGACCACGTACACATTTCTCCCTGTCTCCGTTCGACGACTTACACTCTTTCCATACTACTTACAAATAAAATACCCATCGCTCTTCTTGCGGAGATAAAGATATCCGATATATTTTTAAAAAATAACTGAAGATAGCGCACGTATCGATCTATTTAAATATTTAAATACTTACGTTGAGGAGTCCACCGTGAGAAAGTCTGTGTAAATTTTCAGTAGTTCGCCACCGACAACGTAGCCCAGGGCAGGTCCTATTATGGCCATAGTATAGTAAACACCTGACACACAATATATTACGTTCCGTTAAAAAAGAAAAGAATTGATATACCGCGAGTATGTGTGCGTGGCTTGGACGCTTCTTACCTAGATATACCGAAGACATCTTTTTCGAAACGTTTTCGTCTAGATACGTAACCCCGAGCGTATAAAAAGGCGCCGCACCGGCCCCATGTAACAGCTGAGCTGCCAGAAATATGGTTAAGTACACGCCACTGTAAGGCTCTAGCTCCGCTTGAACGGCAGATTGATCCGTGCAGGATATCTGAGTGGCCGAAATAATGATAAATCTGGCGTCGCCGGTTCACTAGGCAAACTACGTAAATAGAAGTGGGAATCGAGAAAAGCACGGTATTACAAACAAGTTTCGATTAGTCACGCACGCATTTAATTACACATTGTGTTTGTTATCGTACATATTGATTATGATGTAAATTTCGTTTAGGATATAACGAGAGAATTTAAATGTGTGCTCGACATGATATAACCGTGTGTTATTACAAGGTGTCGCGGACAAGCCACATCTCGATTAAGCTTGCCACGTAGTGGTAAAGTAAACCGGATATGTAAATGAAGAATTTAAATACATGCTGTGATAATTTAACAGCTCGCTTACCGAGTGGCTCGATATATTGCTGACACTTTGGCATATGTTCTCTGTTTGCTGACCCCCACGATACGGTCCGGCAAGATAGTGCGGAGACGCAAACAGCAGGCTACCTATACCTAAGACTAGAATCCCTATGCCGATATACCTACGACATCCCAGAATATCCAGGTTGAAACAGGGTAGATTTAAAAATTGAGTTAATTCTAGACTTCGTACTTTCAAGGTTTGAATCCAATAAAAGTGGAAAGAGTCATTTAAATATGCATCATTTGACAGATTTGTGCCAGCTTAATATCTTTCTTTTTTTTAATCGAGTAAAGTGACTTTTTCAAGGTTTGAATCGAACAAAAGTTAAAAGAGTCATCTGAATACGCATCGACAGATTTGTGCTAGCTTAATATCTTTTTTTGTTAGATCGAGTAAAGTGATTTTAGAGAAACGATCGTCATCGACGATCGTGTCTCTCTGCCCGACGAGGTTCAAGATCTCCAGAAGGGCTATCGATTGTCGATTACACGGGCGAGGGTTCCGAGGCGTCGCCGTAGCGAAGAAACTGGATGGGGATTAATGTCGACAGTGTCGGACGGACTGACGTTATGATTAATATTTATGAGAATCGTCGTCGTCGTGTAGGGCGATATCGGTATTAATATTAATGCGTAAAAGTAATGGCGGGACAGTATACACGTGCGTACCTTGGTTTCGATGCCTTCGCACGGCCACCGAGATAGCTTACTGGTATGAGAAGAAGGAAGCTAGCTATATCGTATCCGCCCGCTATCAAGCCGGTCTCCGACGATTTTAGTCCAAATCTCCTCTCTATCGTCGTTATGACGACATTTACAAAACCATTCACGACCATGCCTGGAACAACGAAGATACGTGTGTGTATGCGTGACCGATAGTTCTGTTCGCAACCTATATCGAGCCAACTTTGCGATATTTGCTGCTCGAAACCTGGCAGGCTGTTTTGCAACTGAAGGGTGGTTTTTTGCGCCGAAAAATTTTAATTACAAATTACCATAAATGACTTTTTAAGCATACTGTATCGTCACGTGATGTATTAGATTGGTATAAAAGGTTTGTCATACTTGTCAAATTGAAAATGAAATTTTAACAAAATTGAAGCAAAATTGGGCTTCAATATAGGGGAAGGCGGGGCATAATGGGATATGATCGATATCTCTTTACAGAGATGCTGCCATGTAATAAAATGTATGGAAATTATTACTCTTAGATGTCCCA
>NJRQ01000035.1:638497-664848 GCA_003063805.1 Aphaenogaster ashmeadi | reverse complement strand
ATAATTAGGAAAGACCGCGATATGTGTAACACAAATTAAAATCGAAAGAAGGTCATAGCTGGATCTTAGTGCTCAATAATATTATGTGTGATTTTATATACATTTTTCTACACCTGTCTCTTATACACATCTAGATGTGGCTCTGTGATTGGTTTGTGACATCTTAAGATTGTACTTAAGACGATCTTATTGTTAAATATAAGAAACCGACTATGAATACTGGTACTCAAATCTGTTCCCCCGTGCCCCGGGTGTCACGAGGATCCCTGATGCCTCGATTTCTAAGAATTGTTCAAGAAGGAACGTAAAATATATTTATCGAAAAGGAGGAAAATATTGGAGTAAAATTTGCGACGGGCGTGCAATTTTCTTATCAGGGCAGGACGCGTATCGTGACGCCTATGACAATAGACAAACAACGACTTGCGTCGATGCTTGAGGGCGTGGGCGATCTCCAGACGAGCCACACGACGGAGATCGCAAAAGGGAGCTTTTACTAATGTTATTCATTGTGTAAAAAGCGCCTATTTATAGCAGAGACGAATTAGAAGAGTAGGAAAGATCGCAGGGTCACATTGGTCAACCAACCTCTTAAATTCCGACGTTACGCACGAAATCTTATCGCGTGTGAAAGTCACACGTCCTGTTCCTCCTCGTTGCTTTCGGACGCGCGGAAGTCGCTCCATGTGTCTGTATCTCTTGACGCGCGCATCGCGAGCTCTTTAATCCTCTTATACGAATGCAAGTCACGGCGTAAAAAAAACCCACGGTGACTGGAGAGAAATCCAGCGAATGATTGGTCCGCGCATAGCTCGTATCGTTCGGGCAAATGACTGATATCGGTCACGATTCGTAGTCGATTCCTTTATCGATCGGAAAGGTCCTTTATATACGCGGCGTAAAATATTTCCGATTATCCGTCGACCGGGGGAAGCAAACCGGCGGGGACGATTTCTGCAGCCGGGTGTATAATAAAATATACTATCGTGGCGTGGCGTGTCCCTACTTCTTTGCCGAACAGTCCTTTCTCGTTCGAAATGAAAACGAGTGTCTCCAAAGAGCTTTGTGCGCGTCTACCGTCACGTTCGATATTCCGCGCGTTCCTTTATGCCGACACACGTTTTCTTCCCTGCGAGGGTTTCTTCAGCGGCGAGAGAGCCGGTAGGCCGTTTCACGACGCGCGACATAAAGCGCGCCGCTTGCCATTTAGATTTTCCTCCGTTTTTTTACTTTTGATGGAAAACGTTACGTTTCAGCTGAAAACGCGGATACGGCGCAGACAGGCTGTCGCGCGAGGAGATTTTACACGTTTTCGTCGATTACACAGGACCACAAAAAGATATTTGTGAAAATCAACTGGGATCAGAGTAGGTGATTCTTATAGATTTTGGGTCGCAAAAAACAATGCCGCTGACCAAATTGCTCTATCACGTCACAATTTTGAGTTAATTGCAGTTAAAGTTGCAAAAACGGGCTATTTTAGTGAATTTTGGCATATTATAACTACAGTATGTGACATGTTGGAGAAGTTTTATTGCAATCAAAATTAAGCACATTGTTAGGACTTTTAACCCTTAAAAGGAATTTGTTGTGTCGGTTATGGTTAAAAATTTTAAGTGATTTAATACATTTCTTTGCAATTTACAAAAAAATTAGACAAAAACGGCCAACGGATTCGACTTCAACGACCCAAAATACGTATAGTACACGTGGTCTAGTTTGTGTCAATTAAAAAAAAAATTTGTGGTCCTGTGTTATTGACGTAATTTCTGATCCGATGCAACCCCGATGGTCGCAAAGTGTGTGAACAATTTTTCGGAAATAAATTATATGAAATTAAAAAATGAAATAATATCCAACTCTCGAAATTGTAAATCAATGTTAAGGTCAAACAAAAACTAATGAGAGTGTGGCGCGACTGACGCGGTATATATGTATATAATTGGAGCGGAAATAACGTTTTTTTTTAACATACTTAAATGTCAAAACATTTATTCCGGGCGTTTCGACTCACTTTAGTGTCATCTTCAGCGAATATAATAATTAAAAGAGCCTTCCCCCCAATCTGGCATGGGTGAGTCACCTCTGGGTTGCCAAATCCAAAATGACATCTTTAAAATAATAGGATGACAAGTATTAGAGTTAAATTATATGAATATTTTAAATATTACATTAAATATTTCTGTAATTGTACCGTAACTAATATAATCATATATTATACGGTCTGCATTCTTGAAGCGACGACGAGATGGAAAGTTAGCGGAAAGTCCATCCCTCTAATCAATGGACAACTTTCGCAACAGCGCGGTTTACAGCGTGCCCGTGACCGGTGCATTCCTAACAACTATATATTCAGGAGTAATTCGATTTACGGGCGTATGCAAAGTGAATATGCCAAACAGCTTGTTAATGCAAATCAAACGGCACTCAACCGACAAACAGGCATTTCGTGAAGCAGATGCCAATTATTTAGACGTTCGTTTCGTCTCCTGTTCTCATCCACTTTCTCCGATACTGACGCGCGATATTGCTAACAAACGTGAAGCAAGTACTTCTTCCTCTTCTTCTTCACGTGATTCCAAACAATTAGAGAACAATGTGACATGACGAGTCTGTTTTCTCTTGAAATTTTCTCTCTTTTCCTGAAATTTTAATTTTAGACAATAATTAGGAAAGACCGCGATATGTGTAACACAAATTAAAATCGAAAGAAGGTCATAGCTGGATCTTAGTGCTCAATAATATTATGTGTGATTTTATATACATTTTTCTACACTGAGAAAAAAAGTCGAAATATTCAGAAACAAATGTTACTTATGACATTTTCTTCGATATTTATTGGTTATAAATAAATTTAGTTATGATGACGGAATATACATTTCTGTGAAATAATATCTAATTTTTCTCATTAGATGGTTCATTTGCTAGAAATAAAATTTCATTTCGCCGTGTTTAAATAAAATCTATTTCTGTGAAATAGGCCTTATATTTCACAAATAAATTTTTAAGTACTTTTCTCTCAGTGTAGTTCAATAAACTGCGCGCCGAGTAATGTCGGTCTTGAAACGCAGCTTTTGAATTGAACCAGAATAGTAATATCACAATATTAAATTGGTAATCAATTAAATAATAATGATGCTAACTAGCATCTATAAGAACCGCCCTCCCATCCCATCCCGAAAATTGTTAATTTTAATTTTAGATTATGTACAGAATCCAAAAGATAGATTTGTTTGGGATTGTTGTAAAGGAATGACATGATCTGAAATTTTCTTTTTTGTCGTCAATGAGGTTACTTCAATATGTTTAAAACAAAGTTTAAAATATTCTTCAACTAAAAAAGGACGTACGTCAGCAAATTCAAGAATTAAATCAAAATTAAAATTTACTAAATAAGAAGTTCTTATAAAAGACTGCAAAAAATTGTTAAATGTAGAGCTGCTCATTTACAAGATATTATTTTTAAACTCATTATAAATAAATGGCAATATTGAAAGATTATTTCTATATTTTATTCAACCTTATCTTTTCTTCACAAATCTTTTTAAGTCTAAAAATATATAATCAGATTCCCTTCTCGGATCTTGTACATATGCATGTACTTATCATATACACATTGCAATAATAAACCAAATAATAAACTTTGCGCTTTTGTAACATAGCACATTTACAACAAATATAATAATTATTTTTCGCAACAAATTCTTTACATTATAATTAATTCTACTCTCTTTAGAAAAGACCAAAACCCATGGTCGAAAAAAAGTCGCGATCCGCGATATATTAATTTAAATTAAGAACTGGCCAGTTGAGTCGAAACAAAAATCTCTTCTGTGGTTTGATATTTACTGGCGAATAATATCCTATCTCTTGTTTATAATAATTATATTTTTTTACTTTTACTAGTGTGCATTTACAACGAATTATAATGAATAATGTTCGCGATATTGCACCGCAGACGTGAGCACGTACAAGTTACGCGTACAGTTTTATTAAATAAACATCCTTTTATTAGATCCACTTGCTATTCTGCAGAAATTATTAGGTTTACATAAGAACAAGAGTCATTTCAGCGTGTTACCTAAATCAACTGATTATTTAAGATTACAAATCACTATAACGCGCGATTCTCTCTCTCTCCCCTCTCTGTCTCCCTCTCCCTCCGCTCCATCCCTCTCTTTCTCCGCCTTCTTTTCTTTTCTCCCTCCTCTTTTTACAATTTTTCAAGCTTTCGAGCACGGTCCATTAATTGAAACAATGTCGAAGTACGCCATGACTTCCGTTCTGTGTCTCCTCTTTTTCCACCATTATTTTTTTCTTCGACGTCTTCGTCGTGACGGGCTGCGCTACTTCTCATAATTGCAGTGCAATCGCGCTCGGCCCGCTTTTCCGGGCTTTAAGTCGGCACAAAACCGCTTCGTCCATGCGAGCGATGTTACCGAAAATAAGGCATTACAATAGGAATGAAAAGCGAAACCGGGCGTTCGCTACAGCCTATCCCTATTCAAGAGTTTCGTGCTTTTTAATCGGAAAAAGCATCAAAAACGAGTACATTGTGCTACGTTTCAATTACTATTTTCAATTGTTGCACTAACGTGCGTCTTATTACGGAAACACATATGCAGAAAACTCAACAAATAAATATGTATTTCATAAGTCTCCACCTAGTTTATATAAGTATTTATTTCCGAGATTAACCGTTCAATCGGAAAAGTCCGGAGGCGTCAACCGCAAAAACCAACATCGCCAAAGTAACTATTCCGAAGTCAATCAATCCGCAGGGACTGCGGAAATAATATCGACGCGCATATACGAACGCAGATTAAACAGAGGATAGTTTCTCTGCAAAAACACATTGCGCTGAACGATTTAGCGAAGGAAAATAAAAAAAGTAGCAAAGGCAGTCATCGAAGCTATAGCAAACGCTAAACAATTAAACTTTCCCGATGCTAAATGCTTTTATAAAGGCACAAAAGGATATGAATAAAAAAAATGCAATTGCGACAATCTGGCTTTCCACAAGTTTCGTATGTAAAAACACGGATGTATATTATTATATTATCTGTTCGGAGAAAAGCGCGGCAATATCCCGAACCTACCAACAGCTTCGCCTTACATATACTTATGCAAATTTTCAGAGTATGCGGATGCAAATTTTCGCAAACGCAAACACCGTTGGGGCAGGTAAAACGCGCTGGGTTACGGCAGTTGTTTATTCTTTCGAGACACCATGCGATAGGATACGGTGGCAAACTCCTGCCTTATCGTCCGTAAGATTAAAATGAAGTTTCAGTTTATTAAAGGAAGAACGGAGCGCAAGACCAAGAATAATGGCATGCTTTTTAATATTGAAGGTAATGTAATGTCGAAGAATGATTTAGAAATTTTTATTGACTCCTCAGGAAATAATTCTTACGTTTCCAGTTAAAACGTTTATGTTAACATAAGTAAAATTCTTAAAAATTGTGGAGAGAGTCGATATAACAATTTAGTATTAAAAGATATTTGAAAATATAGAAAAATAATAGAAAAAATAGAAAAAATTCGACCAGTTTTTTTCATGGTTTATAAAATAAAATCATTCTCTCTGTAAAAAAACAAAATTCTGAACAGATTTACGAAAACGTCGCTGTATGAACTTTTCTATGCATTATGATTTCAGAATAATATTCATCTTATAAAGTTTCGATAAAATTTCGTAAATTATTCTACATAGACAGATAAAAAGAAATAATCAGATGCGTTTTGAAATTTAAGAGTTAATGTTATCTTGGCGACAAAATCTAAAAATAATAAACACACTACGGCATTTAAGTTATTTATTTTTGCACTGCAGTGGCAGCGATTTGTTAAATCTACAATATCCATGGTAGAACGCGTGATTTTTTTGTCGATTTTATATCTCCGCAAAATAATTAAGAGTCGATAGCAACGGGACGAGAATCCAGATAAATCAGTTTTATCTTCCCTCCAGGTACCACGTAGTCGAAGCATTTAATTTACTCTTATAACAACGCACGGTGCGTTCGAAATTCAATTATCTCGATTTCGATCGTTACAAGAACTTCACGTAAAAATTTCCTTATATTCATCTACATGTTCATATACATCCTATATCGTACAAAGTAATCGCTAATCATATTTAATGTTAAATTAAAACTTGTATAATTCACTAATAATTCCTGTTAAATCAAACATCATTGTATTAAAAAAATACCACAAAGTTATTTTATTATAGCGGGATATTCAGACAGTCAATTTTTAATCATTATTATATATTCATAATTTAGTTCATACACTATTAGATTTATTTGAAATATCATATATATTCATCTATTAATGAAATTATTATTTAATATTATCAACTTACCGTTGGCTCGACGCCATCATAGCCTAAATTGTCTATTCCTGTCATGTTGTAATCTGTAAAATAATTATAAAAGTTATAAATATATAAATTGATATAAATTATTAATTTATAAAATAATTATATTATTTGATGATGGTTCATTAAATAGGTGTTATACGGGTATTTCTGAAAATACTCATGGCTGACAACACAACGAAATGCAGTGCTAGAAATCTGCAAGATATACTTTTAAAATTAAAATAATATTATCACAAAAATATTAAAAATACTTCGGATATATTAATTATATAGTACTAAAGGAAAATCGATTTCAAAGTAATCGAAGAATGCATCACTAATGCGCGAGAAATCAAACATCTTTTATGTGTACTTATTCAAACATCAAGATAGTATATGTTTTTGAATGCCGCTGTAGTATTTTAGTAAGACGATCGTTGATAGATGCAAATAATGCGTAATAATGTTCAGAACAATCGAAGTAACAGGATAATGGACACCAAGTTAAATTATTATGCACCCTGCGCGGAATGTGTCCAGACTTAATCTTTATATGAATTGAATTTAAGGTTCGTATATGTAGTAGGTCACTGGTGGGAAAACTTTCGACTCTGTCAAGTACACTTTCTCGAAAGTTTAATTGTATCATGAATGCGCAGTCGTGAGTGAATCGATTATATGACCACTAGCAGCAACTTATGACGACCTTCTGCATTTTTACGGTTGGACTAATATGATAACAAAAGTGGTTACGCTTTTCTAGCTTCAAACGTGCATATTTTGTAACGCAATACCTTGTCGTGACCAATATAGATTATTTAAATTCTAAAGAAACCGGAAAAACACGAAATACACGAATACATGAATATAAGTGTTGCAGACCGAATGTGAAGACTCTCAGTCGGAAATCTTTGAGTTCAATAATGATTTCTCCATTAGCAATCTTTATTTTTTTCACATGAAGCGACTTTCATTTCTTCCTTTATTTTTCTACATGATTTATTACATGATTCATACCATAGATATAATTTACATATATGATTCATAGATATATAATTTACATTTATGATTCATACCAATTACAATCTTTGCAATTACTTCATTTTATTTCAATCATTTTTTGTTCTTTTAAATGTGTACAACACAAACGCCTTTACTCCTTTTTACTAAAAAAAATTTTGATTTTCATAAACGAAATGCTTTATCGAATCATTTAAGTGTAATTTCTCTTTTGTTCTCTATAATCTTTATACAAGATTCTGACAACATCCACGTATTTCTGTCGTAAAAACATAAACGAGTACGGTTTATCCTAAAAAATAAAGACATTTTTTCAAACTCTCAAAAAGTGACAAATTTTCCCATTTAAACTGTTGTGTAATAAACCGGATTACCCGCAAATGCCAGACATTTAAATAAATCGCAATCGCAAATCGATTCAATGGAATCGGAGAAAACGATATGCATCGTTCGTCGTTATAACGTTTTCCTCGAATGGTCGGTTGAAAAGGCTAGCAAAAAGATTCTATAACGTATTTCTTCCAAATTTATACGAAGAAGAGCTCTCATGCAGAATTCGTGCTTTATCGCGAATACGTAATAACATTTGTTTCAGCCTGCCCGTAATGGTCGTGCCGGTAAGATAAAAAATTTTATCGTTGCTGATCGTTCAGTACTTTTTCTCTTTCTTCTTTTTAATTCTTTAAAATAACACCTGCGCGACGTGAAAAATTGAAAAATAACGCGAGGAAGAAGAAACGTCAGGGATTGCTGTAAATCGCATGCCATACAGCGATGATTTCTCGACTCGGCGACACTAATTATATGAGTCTCGATGGATACTGGTGCTTCCGTTAATTAATTTGCGTCTGTCTGTACATCTCTTTCGCATCGCTATATAATTAATTAACGTAACCGTAGGCTTATGAACGAAAGACGAGAAGTGATTATAGCTGTGCTCTAAACAGTATAGATGCAACCGTTTCCTTTTTCCGACGTTTGACATGACGCGCTTAAGAAGTATACGTGCAAAAATTTAAAACCCAAATCAAATCTGTTTTATCGTAATCAATATTCGATCTCGGTGTATATTTATTTTAAATATATGTTAATTATTGGTTTATTTATAATATCGTAATTTCATGCGCGATGTATTCATGATTAATAATGTTTACAATAACAACATATTTGCCGTTATATAATCTCGTGTTACTTACCGCATTAAAGAATACCTAGAAACAGATTTTGAATCCGATATACTGAAGACAAAGTCTTGTAATCCATATCGATACGATACAACACATGATTCCGTTATGGCCAGGTGACATCCATTACGGCAGGTCCTCTGTCTTTAGAAAACAAAAAACTCGCGGTAACGCATCGCGTTTTACTTAACAAATGCTGGTGCGAACGAGTCCACGAGTTCAAGACGACTACCTTGGACGCTCGCTAACTAACTGAACATAATGTAGGCTCAAGTCAGTGACTGGCCTCTGATTGTGAGAGTGGGGCTTATGTCATATATATAGCTACATGCTGGAGCTTCAGGCTCTTTTGATATTCTCAATATGCGTATTTCTCGTGTATAATAATGGACATATTTATATTTATATTTACTATACAGAATATGGTATCATATAATTATACATAATACTTTATATATATATATATATGTATTTCTTTATACATATATATTTATTATATATAAAGAAATATATTTATAAATATTTCTTTTTTCTACATATATTTTTTATATATTTTTTTCTTTATACATATATTTATATATATATATTTATTTATATTTATACTTATATATATAAAGAATTATCTCTCTATATCTATTATAACATATTTTTATTTAAACATTTTTTATACATATATACATTTTATATATAAGCATAAGCAATTATTATTTTATTATCTAGTAAATTTTCAAATTTATGTCTCAACATCAATAAATTGTATATTATTTACTTTATCTATATTTGATATGTTATCTATGTAGAGTATGCATATTTAGAAGAGATAAGAATTTTATCTTTTCTATTAATATTGATATACAGGGTGTCCTATTTTAAAAGTTCCATGCGATTATCTCTTGAAATATTCGTTATTCGAAAAAATGTTTCAAGTAAAATTTAATCTGTTTCGAGGGACACATCTTATGATGGACATACGTTTTTCCTAGGTGGAGGTGTTCCTGAGATTTTAAGATGACCTTTGTTTTTTTTAGATGGAAACACCTGATTTTCTTTATATATTATAATTCCTCCAGTTATTTGGCATATAAAAGTATTAAGGTAAGATTATCAAAAAATTAATAGTTTACAAGATATTTTACCTGTCTCTTATACACATCTAGATGTGTATAAAAGACGTATATAAAAGTATTAAGGTAAGATTATCAAAAAATTAATAGTTTACAAGATATTTTACACTTTATGTCAAAATATGTCAGAATAAAATATAAAATATCTTGCAAACTATTGATTTTTTGATAACTTTACCTTAATACTTTTATATGCCAAATAACTGGAGGAATTATAATATATAAAGAAAATCAGGTGTTTCCATTTAAAAAAACAAAGATCATCTTAAAATCTCAGGAACACCTCCACCTAGGAAAAACGTGTGTCCATCATAAGATGTCCCCCTCAAAACAGAGCAAATTTTACTTGAAATATTTTTTCGAATAACGAATATTTCAAGAGATAATCGCGTGGAACTTTTAAAATGGGATACCCTGTATAACTATTTATAAAATGACTTGCAATTTTATATATTTCGAGGTATCTATATATACAGGTAACGTCTATAAAGCTAGTTTGCGGACAGTTAATATTAAACAAGTATTTGAAATAACTTTTATCAGTGATCTTTTTAATATTATTGATTCAAAGTCTAAATCAGACTATCTTATATTAGCAATTACATGGATAAATTTAAATAATGCTAGTATTTGCTAGTCACGCTACTTAATAAATGGTCATTAGAACATTTCAAGAAATGCATTTATAATTTGATATAAGTCTGTGTTTATGTAATGATTATAAAATAATATAAAATAAATCTGTTTTTAAAGTAAAAATATTTATTTTAAATAGAGAAAATGCTTAATGATATATTTTATATTAAAAGCAAATTGCATCGGTTATTATATAAACAGCAAATGTAATACTAATATTATTTGCTGAAGGTAGTTTTGTTTTGTATCTACAAATTATTTTACTATAATAATGAATTTATTCTTATTGTGCCATCGAAGTAATAATAGTTTTACTGCAGCAGTAAAATCCATTTATTAAGAATAAACTATTTTAATTGAGCGATAAATTCATGTTTCCACAAACAAATTCATTCTCAATAAGATTTTTCTATTTTACTAAAAGAACAAGTTTTACTATTTCTATAAAATCGTATAATTGATTGTAATATAGTGAAATTTGCTCGTTTTCGCACTAAATATTCTGTAGTTTTGCTACAAAATTCTTTTTTTGAAAAAGCTGCTTCTTCCGCCATTGTCAAAATGTTGACGTAGCTGTCTGGTAAAACGCGGTAGTACTTGATATTATCTCTCGCCCGCTTATCGAAAAACGATAGACTGTGTGCGCTCGCCGTTTAAATAACATAAAAATATACAATGTAAACGATAAACAGAGCGATGAGTAACAGCTAAACGGACACCTGAAACCAATCGAGTCACCTCCAAATCGTGCAAGTATTATCCTTGCTGGCGGTAATTATGCTATCTCCCGTGTATGAAAATGCACAAGCGAAAACATCATCGGTGTGTCCTTTCAATTGCTGATAGCAGGAGCCATCGTCCGCGGACCATAGCCTGGCTGTTCTGTCCAAGGAGGCAGTTAGAAGCTGATGGCCATTTGGACTGAAGCAAACTGAAAATACGTTCGTAGGACTTTAATACATTTGACATAGATAGAGAATAGATGCGGGACGAAGCGTCCGTTCGCGGTAAGAAATTTGCCTTTTGACACTTCCTCTCGATGGCCTTTCATGAGAGCCAACTGTTGGAAATTGCTGCTTATATCCCAAACCCGCGCGGTAGTATCGCTGCTGGCTGTCGCCAGTCTCTTGCCGTTGTTGTCGAAAGCGAGGTCCAGAACTTCGTCGTCGTGCCCCAGCAGGGTAGCCACGCAAGAATTCATTCTCGCGTCCCACACCTTCGCGCTCTTATCCATCGAGGACGACGCGATCAACGAACAATCGAAATTGTAGAGGCAGTTGGACAACTCCGCGCGATGGCCGATTAGCACGCTCGTTCGTCTGGGATTGTCAGTTAAAAACATTTTCATCCTCGATCAAATTTCTCAATTAACGTTATACAAAGAAAAAAATGATTGTTCAAAGAAACGCGATAAAGCTTACATTATGATGCTGAGAGAAAGAAATTGGAAGATGATTCAGCGAAAATGTATCAAGCAATCATTTGATATTGATAATTACTTTATGTAATGAATTTCATGTGAGTCGCGTATTATACTTAAGAGATAGTAATAAGATAAGATAATATAAGATAAGAGAAAAACCCACGCAAATGTCCTTGTATCCCAGATGTTCACGGTTCCGTCGAAGGAACCCGATATGATCTGATTTCCATCGTCGTTGTAATGCAGCGCAATAACTTCCGCCGTATGTCCCCGTAACGTACCCAATTCCTGACCTGCCGAATCCAAATCGTGTCTCTCGCATAAAAAAATATTACGCCATATCGGTGCTGTATTCGAGGAAACCCGTCTGGAGATAGTAGTTCACAGTATTCTTGAGTTTATTAATTATATCTGACGATCAAATAACAAAACCAGGAATCCGTCTAATCTGTTCACTTTAAAAACGATTAAAGCGTGTGTTTAGAAAGCATTTGTTCATTTGCACCAAATGTTGCACTAAACTTTGTATTATTACGAAGCTATTCGCGATCAATCGCGATTAATATCCTAATTTGTCGAAATTGCCTTTCAGACAGACAACTGATAGTTCGGAACTTGAATAACAAATTTAATCTCTTTCTTTAAGCTTGTTTAATTAGAGTATCGTGCAGCCACTGCGATAACGTAAAGCCGGTAATAATTGGATACAGCGCTAGATACAATACGAGCGATAGGTACAATACGTTAACTGCCTTTCGCAAACCCAGGTAGTTGGTTTATATTAGGGCTCTTATTTTATTCCGTTTTTCGAATATACGTGTAAACGTGAAACGTTTATCCGTTTAAATTTACTTCTAAAAAAACGTTTACTTGTAGGAAAACGTTTACACGTAAGGTTCACTATTATACGTTTAATTAAAAGCACGTTTACACGTATAATTAACATATCCGTATAATACGTTTTTCCGTACACGTGTTTTAAATCTTAGGGCCTTTAGAGTAGAAGAAAATGTTGTACAAAATTATAACTTATTATGCTTTACTTTAAATTTTTATGCTTTGCTTTTATACTTTACTTATTTATTATGTTTAAAGTTTAAATTAAACAAATAAAGCAATGTATGATTTTATGTAAATAATTAACATATTGTACGAATTTTGTCTTGTTGGCTTGAAGTATTGCGGGTGACGTCTATCTTTTTTTGGTCCTGCGAATATGACCAACTTCTAACTTGTGCGTTAGAAATTAGAAATTAGAAATTGACACGATATGTTTTACTTTACTTAATCTAATGCACGAATCAGAAGTTGGCCATATATCATAGGGCAAAAAACGTGAAAATATTAAAAAAACGTTTATAATAAACTGATGTGCTAAATATACGTATATTTTCGTAAACGTATTATCGTTTAAACGTATAATAGGCCCTTAAAACACGTGTACGGAAAAACGTTTATATTATACGGATATGTTAATTATACGTGTAAACGTGTTTTTGATTAAACGTATAATAGCGAGCTCTAGTTTATATACGCTTTATACACAGTGCGGTCCATAAGTTCTGAGACTGATTTTTTTATGGCCATACTAATGGAGCCATATAGTCATTTCCGTCTGAACTATGTTCCCATAACCTTCGTCTAACAATAAGTGTACGAATAATTTGAATTGTCGATGGTTATCTGATATCTCGAGTAAATTACTGTTTTGTAAAACGTGTTTTTTTAATATGTCATGGATTCGAAAGAAAAGCAGAAGGTATCGAGGTAAATGTAGAATATTCTAAAGGTGTAATGGATCGTTTCATTAAGCGGATACAATGCGTTCGTTCTTTTGCATTTGCAACACGTGGTTTTTTCATTTTGCACTACAACGCGCCAGCAGTTGTACGACAGTTTTTGACTAAAAAAATAAGTAACATTAAATTTACTCTACTCACCTGACTTGTCATCCCCAGACTATTTTTTATTCCCAAAATTAAAATTACAATTAAAAGGCCAAAGATTCGACGACATTTCTGAAATTAAAACTGCTGTAACCAACCAACTGAAGACTATTACAAAAAAGAAGTTTTCAACGATTGGAATCGAGAGCTCAACAGTGTGTTAACTATAATTGAGCCTATTTTGAATTTAAAAAAATTAAAATATTATTCTGGTGAGTTTTTTTATTTTATACAAACCTCATTTCAAAACTTATGGGCCGCACTGTGTATATGTTTCCTAAACGTAACGTTTTATAACCGTTCAGGAAACGTATATAAAACCAATATGTGCTACTCTTGGGATATTGTTTGCGCGCTGTGTTCGAGCATCGCGAAGTGGATTCGACAGTAGCGTGTTGCGCCCGATCGATCCCGCGCTGGCCGAATCGAAGCTCTGCGCGTTTATTATGTGAAATAACATTGCGATATTTTCAATACCGGTTTCTATATGGAATATTTTTGACGTCGCGTCGATGGAGCCGGTCGCGAGCTTGCATCGCGTCGGTGAGAATTTAGCCACCACCACTTCCGCGTCGTGACCCCACATAGTTGCGAGGCAGTGACCTGTCCGCGAGCACCAGACCCTCGCCGTTTTGTCGAAGGACCCGGTCACAATTTTGTCCCTGAAACGGCAAACGACGGTGGGATTTAACCGCCGATATTGCGACGTATAATACGCGATGTATAATACGCGCGTTACACATTAAAAAAGAAGATCTCGGCCGCCGTAAGCGGAGTTACGAGTTACTCGCCGCGTCTTACTTTCAATCCCAGGATCGATATAGTCGCGACTAACTCTGATTATTGTTACTGACTCACGAGGTTGGATTGTTGAACGAGACGGCGTAGACCACGTTCTTATGGCCTTCGAGAGTAAAAAGCTCCGCTCCACTGTCGATGTCCCAAACTTTACAAGTTCGGTCATAGCTGCCCGTCAAGCATCTGTCGATCGAACGGATGACGTGCTAATTATACACATTACGCCTCGATAAATTATTCGCTGCTATTATAATTTATTCTTAATGCTTTTACATTTCATACTTTTCCCTTGCAGTAGCTCTCGATCGATTGTGTCGTATCATTATGGGATTTAATAACGTAAAGCACTACTTACGTTACTACTACTTCGAAACTTTGTAAATTTTACAAGTTTTGTTAATAATTAAGCGACAATTTTAATGTAGAGTACCTTTTACCTAGTTTATCGAACGCTATATTAGTGACCGGCAAAAGATGCGTCTGTAAGGTTTTGTATTTGTAGTAGCGCTTGGTATTTGTATCGCAAACTTTAGTCTGCAGCTTCTGCAGAGTTTCGACTAACTGGTCCATTACACTTTCGGTTATTATAGGTTCGGCCGCTTTTATGCTTTCCGCTAATGCTCTTACGTCCGTTCTGTAAGGTAAATTGTTTAATTGCTCGCTTTATTCCGCGATCTTGCGTCAAATCTATAGCTTGATACTTGAAGTAAAATACAGCCGACGCTCTTTATTCGCGGGGGTTACGTATTCATGAATACAGAATCCAGAATAAAGAATGAAGAGGAATGATGAAGAATGATTAAATGTGTGTAGTGTACGAAAATATTCCAAGAAAAATTAAACTAAACAAGTATTTTCATATAAACTCCGCGATTTAAATTCGCGAATAAAGAAACACCCTGGTGAAAATTTTTCTCATAATTTTTATTCAAATTGGAACACTTTTTAGAAATACTGAGAAAATATACATCTTTTCTTAGAATTTTTCATATATGTGGATTCTGAAATATTCTAAGTTTGTATTAAAAAATCTGAGAAATTTTCTATAAAGTTATAAAATTATACAGAAATTCAGAAAAATTCTGAAATTTACATAAAAATTCTAAAAAATTATATGAAAAATTCTAAAAAAAAGATGTACATTTTCTCAGTATTTCTGAAAAGTGTTCCAATTCGTATAAAAATTATGAGAAAAATTTTCACCAGGGCATAGTCATAGATAAGTCTATACCCTACTGAAAAATTTTTATTGAGATCACAATTGAGAATAAAATTTTTATTGAGATCACAATTGAGAATACAAATTTTTATTGAGATCATAATTGAGAATAAGGATTTTCAGTAGGGTAGTGAATAACGAATCCGCGAATAAGGAGCGTCGACTGTAAATACAAATATCAAATAACAATTAAACGGCTATGTAGCTACGTCAATAATTATAAGAGCTAAATCTGATCTATCTGCTTACTCGGCAGACAAATCCAATAAATCGATCATCTTCGTCTTGATGTCACCGCCCTGCGTGTACTCCAGAGCGAGACCTGAAAGGGTTTAAAACAGACTCTCCTCAAGTATAATTAAAATTAATTTTAAAAAATACTAAGCGCATATTGGGGAATACAAGAACGTCATTGATGCACCCGACTGTACATCGTCTGTTTACCTGGCGGGAAATAACGAAGCAAGAATTTCAGCAGCCTCATGTGGACATTCCAATTAGGATGCGTCCAGTGTTCCAGACAGGGTTGCGATTCACTACTATTTGACACGGGGGGAGGCACGGATTTAATTATAAAATGTGGATCACGCGTCAGGGATTACGTATCACGAAGGTGCGTTTTCTCCGCGCCAGCCAGGCCAGCCGGAGCTGTCAAAACCGCGTTTTGTTTAGTCCGTTCGTTCGTCCGTTCGTTCGTTCGTCCGTGCGTGCGTGCGTGCGTGCGTGCGTGGGTGCGTGCGTGCGAGCGTGCATGCACGTCAGTCAGACACGTCTTGTACAAACGATTGTGCGTTGCCTAGCGCTGGAGGTTGGTTGCTAAGGCTCGCTTGATCAATTTCAAGCATTAGATTTTGACAATAAAATTCAAATTATATACATATGACAAATTGTACTTGTATAAAAAGCGTAATATAAGAATAAATAAGACGCGATCAAATTATTTTATTGTTATAGCTGTTGTATTGGAAGGAGAAAATAATAATAATAATAATAATATAATAATTATATTATATAACAGATGAAAGTCTGGAAATGGACACTTCAGCTTTTTTCATGGGACTTCCTGGGAGCCAGGAAATCCTAACTTCTTGTATTTTAATGAAAGTGTTTTTAACGAAAGTTTGACTATTTAGTTCATAAATTCGCAATATCATCGTCTTATTCTCTCCACTATCGCTTATCGAACTTGTGGGGAAATTTTGTTTGTAAATTTAAAGTGTAATTACATTTCACAAATTAAATAAACAAGAGGTATTACCAACGCTTTATCCACATAGCATGGAACACAACCAGAAAATCGTGGACCTTGTGAACGTAACACGTTACCTACCGGAAACTTTTACAGTCATGGCTACGTAGTTCAATTCTACATTTTGCGAACGTAGAGGCGTATCGCCTAGCAATCTCCAGCAATAGGTCTGTTCGTTTTAGCTGAACTTCCTGCACGGTTCATCTTTCCTCTTTTTCTTTCCACGTTGGAGAGAAAAAGAGAAAAGATAAACCTGTGCAAGAAATTCAGCTAAAACGAACAGACTTAATTTGATCAATCTCACGCAGCTCAATCATGTTTTGTTGTGACTATCTTCAGAACTTGTTTCTGCCGTAGCAATTATTCTTTCTTGCTTCTGTCGTTCCGTGGCAAACCTTTTGTCCTTGATATTGTTGAGATATTCGTACATAATACAACTATATGTGCAAAACGAATCACATTTCTAATTTCTTGATATTTTTCTCAATCCTAGTGATGAATTTATAATTCGTTCAATTTCTACAAGATGCATTTTTGAAGTTCTTTATATTATCAATTATTTAAAACAATACGTTACGTCAGGATATGTAAGTTCGAGATGTCTACGGACTACAGTGACAGATATGTATTTGAAGCTGAATGGTATGACAAGATCGCCTGTATGCTGAAGAAATTTTATCTGTATTATTATCCATCTGATAATACTGTCGAATTGGTATGTGCGAGTTAATGTAAATTAATATCACATAAATATGTTTGTACAAAGTGTCCTATCCATTTAAAAATTAATGTCAATTTTATGTCAGACTGTACACTAGAATAAAGTATAAAATATTTTGTAAACTATTGATTTTTTGATTTTTTACCTTATGCAGAATGATTAGAAGAATCATATTATGTAAGAAAAATCGTATATGGTTTTATTTTGAAAAATCGAATTGCTCTTGGAATCTTTTTATAACTTTATTCACAATAAAGCTATTATATTACGCATCCCTCAAAACCATAAAACCTTGTTCTTTAATTCTTTCTTATTATTTAAAATAACAAAAATATTTAAGGTACACAAGTTAAGATAAGATATATACAGATTCCTGTATACAATATGCATATATTTTAGTTTGACTTAAAAACAAAGAAGACTTTCCTAAGGAGAACAACCTGTGAAGGCATTAAGGCTAAAGATTTTTATATCGGTACTGTAATAACAATATTTTCAAGATGCATAAAAATTACGGGTTACGCAGATGCCTGTACCAAAACCAAAATAGAAACGCAACTACAAAAGTAAACAAATAATTTACATATGATTTCTTTGTATTTGAAATTTTTTACTCAACTGAGATAATTTCCAGAGTTTTTGTGCTTTTGAAACCAGATGTTGTTGACAAAATGGGTAAAATATTAAAAGCCATTATAAATTATGATTTTTATATTACAAATATAAAAATGATAACATTAACTCCAAACGACATTGCAGAATGTTGTTTTGTAAAAGACGCAATCAATAAGACGTAAGTTAAATTTTGAATTATTAACAGTGTCCTAAAAAATAAACTGTTAATTTTTTAGTTAATTTTGGATACTGTAGCTATGAGAATTTATTTTTTAGGTCTGTTATAAATTATCTTATTTCTGGCCCTGTCGTTGCTTTAGAATTATTAGGAGGAAATGGTATAATGAGATGGCAAGAACTAGCAGGCCCAGAAGATAGTAAGCATGCTTGTTCAACAGCAGCATCTTCGTTAAGAGCTTGCTATGGAAAAGATGAAATACATAATGCTGTATATGGATCCAAAGATACAGAAACAGCAATGCAGGTACAAATTTTAATATATAATAGTTAATCTAACTAAGAATATATATTTTGATGTAATATCTAGTTGAATATTTTCAGGAGTTGAAGTACTTCTTTCCTGACTTAAAAAATAAAAGTAAAGGCCTAAAAAACACTGCAACTCTACAGAACTGCACCTGTTGCATTATCAAGCCACATGCTGTACAGGAAAAGCTTCTTGGTAAATTAAACATCTTGTTAATATATAATATATTAATGTACATATACATTTCTGTAAAATAGTAACTAATTTTTTATATAATTTTGAAATCTATCTAAATCTAATACGCTATATTCTTTTCGATCAATCTTATGTTTATATTATAGGTGCCATTATCGATGACATTCAAAAAGCAGGCTACATGATTACCGCAGCACAACAATTTTATGTTAATCCAATTAATTCTGAAGAATTTTTAGAAATATATAAAAGTGTTCTTCCTGAATATACAGTATGTTTTCATCTCTTTTATGTTTACTCTTTTTACAATCTAAAGCTAGAAATATTTTCATGAATATTTGCTATAGGCGATGGTAGCAGAATTACAATCTGGTCCATGCATTGTTATAGAAGTGAGCCATAAAGACGAAAGCCCTAACATCGTTGCTGATTTCAGAAATTTATGCGGTCCAATGGATCCGGTAAGTATAAACTACTTTAATTGCTTTGCCTCGCGTTGACATACTTATTTGATACAGGACATTGCGCGGCAAATCAGACCGAATACGCTTAGAGCCAAATATGGGAAAACGAAAGTACAAAACGCTATACATTGTTCCGACTTGCCGGAAGACGGTATATTAGAGGTAATTAAAGCTTTAGTCATATTTGTCACTTGTAATTTACATATGTTGGATCTTTCCAGGTGGAATATTTCTTCAAGATACTCGATGGAATCTGAGCAACCAAATATATCATACATAATATAAATTAGGTCTAACAATTATTAAATTTAAATTATTTAAAATCTTGAAATATTTGTGTACATTGACATGAAAAAATAAATGGGTTTTTAAAACAATATTAACTGTATATTTTCATATTTACATAGAAGTTGTATAATCGCATAAGGCTGTAATAACTTTTAGGTAAAATTATATGAATGCATATATGAATATTTACATTTTTAGTGATTAAAGCAAACGAATGGCATTATTTTTAATCGGAAAGTTTGTTTGAATCCTTTTAATCATTAAACGCATTAAATTTAAATAATGGCCATTTCAGGAGCTTCACGTTTACACAAGAACTTTTTACCTCTCAATATAATATCTTAAATAGTATCTAACATGTAAATATAGTCGAAAGTAGAGAAGTATTTTTCTTATTTTTTGGATTAGTACACGCTCCTATTCGCGTATCTTAATACGCGTCTCGCTGAATATTTCCATTGAGTAAGGGCTTCCGGAGAAAGGGGGACATCTGAAGTGACTTGAAGCTAGTTTCGCAATGTCCTACTTTGGCATGCAGTTACTGCAGATATTGGTACTTGCGTAATTTTCCTCTCGCGCGTAACGATCAATATATTTTTTTAATCTTATATTAAAGAATGGGAATATAGAAGAAAAAGTTCTTCTTTAGTCGCTCAGTCTTTAATAATAAAATGATTCTTTTAAAGTCATATCTTTATAGCCTTATACCCGTATTCATAGTCCTTCCTCAAGGAATAAGGATTCCTTGTTTAGCTAAACCGGGTTTCCTTATTGGCTAAACCGGCTAAACAAGGAATCCTTATTCCTTGAGGTAGGACTATGAATACGGGTATCATTCTCTTTCAGATTTTTATTACTATTTTCTGTTTAATTTTTTCAACAGATGAGATCTGTAAGAACTTCTCTTTTTTGCATGTATTTAGTCACTCAAACGAAAATTAGAAAAATATAAGATATAAATATAAGATATAAATTCCCAAACAATATACATGTCTAAAACTTCTTTTAGATATGCGTGTTATCTGGGTTATTATACAGCAACGTCATGCAAATATTAATATGGATTGCGATGATTATGCATATCGAAGATATATGTGTGTGTATACATACAACATATTTTTTTGTAAATATATTATGTAATATATTTTATATAAAATATATTATAATTTATATAAAACACATAATATATATACATATATATAAAGTATAATATTATTTTGTATATGCATATATATATATATATATATACTTACAATTAGTAAGCAAAATATTAGCACTTTCCAGCAAAATTTTGCGGCAGATTGGCATTAATTACATCCTCATGTACAAAATCAGTTTACAACACTTGATATCATTGCATCGTACAACGGAAAAATTAATTATCTGCATACTACTACTGATTTATACTACTGTTAATTGTTTGGATGGCGATCAAAATCAGTTATTCCGCCAACACGTTCACCAGTAAATTCCACGTCAATGAACACCGTGTCGCTGCTTATAGCAACCGTCTATCTCAAAGAACTACAGGATCTACCGCGGCTTAATAACGGCACAATGATGCGTGTCAAGGATTTAGTCTGTAGTCCGTCGGCAATGTAAAACTGCGAAGATGGATCCGTTCCCATCTCATTAAACCAGATGGAGAGTCAGATATTCCCGCGATGCTGTTTAAAATTCAGTTGATAAAGGATTATGGACTGAAAAACATTGTACGATATACAGTACGATGCTAAATGGTACGATTATCGCAGAGTGGAAAAATCTACTTCCAAAGAATTGTATAATGCGAAATAGAATATTTATTAACATTAACTTTAAATATAGATTTATAGATTATGCAAGGAAGACAATACTGTGATGCATATATTAACAGATTATTGTAATAATATAAATAAGATAATAAATAGACGTAAATCCATTAGCCATAAATATACCAATTATACATGCGGCTATTTTTTTTTTATTAACAGATCCTAGAATTAAGCTCTATCACTTATTGTTAATCTTAACGCGACTTTTAACTAAATTAGTTCTTTGTTCATGCAACTTTTAACGTAACTAAATTAATTTTAGAGCTCATTAACTTTAACTTAACTTAGTTATTAAAAAAGACTAACTTACTCAACCCTGTTAGATATTACCAGTTACTAAAAAAAACTACTTTCGTAAGGCAGTAGCAAAAATGATTTCAAAGCTAAGAATATAGTCAATCTAGGATATTTGAAAAATATCCTATATTGACAATAATATAGGATATTTATAGACAAATGCAAGTTAAACACAAATGTATGTGCAATATGCTATTAAATATAATGTTCTTTGCAATGTTCCTCAAAGATATTAATAATATTCTTAAAAATTAATACATGAAAAAATTTCTTGGTTGAAGAGATCTAACAATAAGTAAGAATCGAAAAATGAGTATTTTTAGTATATTTTTAGTACCCTTTTACACACAAAGAGCATTACAAGAAGCAAGTATTCAGGAGCAACTGTCGCACAACGTTTGTGTTTAACAATCATTATCTTAAATGTTGTACTTTTCTAAAATCTATCTAATTTTTGCATTTTTGATTGTTCTAATGTTTGTTTTACCTTGTTTTTTTCATGAGTAAATACAGTGTTAAGCCCAGTCGAAGAAAATTTACTCTTCAGTTACACACATCCTTGCGAGGTGATTCGTCGCAACTTAGAGACTCGGTGTATAGGAATATACTCCTTCCTCTCAACTTACCGGTGGCTTGTACCGAGGTGCCAGTATTGCGCATGACATCGCGCCGTACGGATCCATCGGTATTTTCTTAAAGATCCGTTACTCTCCATACAAGTTTTCTATCGCTTTCTTTCTTCTTTCGCTTTGCCAATTTTTTTTCTTATTTGGCACATTATCTCCGAAGCAGTTTTCCCGATTACACTTCGAACTTTTACCTCAAGATTTAAAACGAGACGGAAGTATTACTCAATTACTGCACAGATATCTTCCGTTTCAATAGACACACCTGGTAATTTATGACCGCTATTTTTGGGAAACGATATCATATCGTTGGCAGCGAAACGCTTCGTAAACGTAAGTTAAGTTTACATTAAAAATGTGTGTGATAGCGAATAATAAAACATTTTAATTAATACTTCTCGTCACAATTACAACAATATTAATTTATACACATATATATAAATAATAATTTTTTAATAAAATAAATGATAAGACAATGTAATGTTCAAATATTTTAAGAAGAAAAATTCTGAACCTCTTTGACAATATCTATCTTTGTCACCTGCGATATATTGGTACATCATAACGCGTGCTGCGGAATATCAATAGCGTAATTTATATAAAGAATTTATAAATTATGCTATTAATATTCCGCAACACGCCTGAAGACATACATATATTAAACCAAAAGGTAATAATTACCCAATCTATTTAACTCAATTTGCCTTCATCGTGCTAAAATACTCGTCGATTAATAAAGACTGTTGCATAGAAATATCGGCAATTATTGTACGATAAATTTCTCGTAATATTCCTGATATAAAAGCGTACTTAATTATAGATGTTGGGTGTATTTATAGCGCGAATTAAAAAGGAAGTAATTGCTTTATGATCTCGACGCGACGATGGTATTTTAATAACAGTCCGTTGAAAGTTTATTCTGGAGATGTAATCCAAGGTTACTTGAGCGTACTTTCAAAAATCCTTGTAATAATAATACTTTTATTCTCAAATCTTTGGTAATATATCAAGACAAATATTCGCAAATCTATTATATTCAAACATTTTCTTAGTCGCTTTCTACTCTATGATTTATTTCTCTATTATTAGTTTCTTATGTTGTAATTATAGTCTTACATGCATGACATATTATAATTAAGTAAAATATAGATAACTTGAAATAATTAGTATGTAATCAGTTGAAATGTCTTATCGTTTTCCAAAGCAACTGATTGCAAAAAGTCATTCTGTTTCGTAATTCATTGCGCGTATTGACATTTTCGTAATAAGAACAATTCGTGTACGTTGCAACGTTATGAAACAATAAAGCTACGCCACGATATGCCGTATTACAGATCGATGTATCTGATTATCCGATATAAGAAACATTCTTATTTGTTTTAAAAATCAATTGCGACACGAATAAATTTGCCACTTTTTAAATCTTTATTACCTGTCAGAAATCCCGGAATGAATGCGGTACTTAACGCTTTACGAGATATAATACAATAAAAGATTATATGCTTTTCTCACTACATTTTTATTACATATACTTTTTGAGAAAATTTTTTTAAAATGTTATCAAGAGAGTCTCTGAATCATTAAGGGACATGTATGCCACTTTTTGATGTATTATAAGATGAAATTATCTAACATTCACTACCAATAAGAAAATTCTAACTGTTCTTGAAGCATGATTCCATGAACATCCATAATCTTCCATCCATAGGACGTGTCAAACCTTGAATGGAGAACGCGTCTGTTCAGCATTGCTAAGTGCCTGGTGCGTGGTTTCCATAGATAGAGGACAGTTGAAGTTTAAATTATCTTTTCTCTCAGTTTATTTGCTATTTATTGATTTGTGAATTTCGAACGTTCTATAAAAAGAACATAAAATTTTTAGTATCAAATTCCTGAGGAGAACTTCTGAACCTTTAAACATTTATTTTAAAACTCATATTTTTAGATCACCATGATTGCAAAAGTAATCAAATAAATTATCTGAATATTAAAAATTTCATAATTTTCAAATTATTTGCCATCAATTACACAGTTTAATAAAAAACCCAAAGAAAGAAGCAATCATTTTTCGTAGTTTTTAAATGTTTAATAAGATACACTAATTTCATTAGATGTTCTATTTATTATATTTATTTATTTAAAAAATTAAAAATAATTATTCTCTTTTTTAGAATTAAAAAAAATTATTTTTTGTTATATCGTGTCATCGTTAATTGATATTTGAGATTCAAACTTTATGATCAGACATATTTTCAAAAGGAGCGAAAATTTTTCTCGGAATTTTATCTCGACTTCTGAATCGTATTTTAATTGACCTGTTGAAGAGACATTAACGTTCGCCTTCTTCCGCAAGGTCTACCGACGTACGAGTTATGCAATTAAAACAATAATGGTGCTCGCTCCCAACGCCGGTAACAACGAGCAATTTCATGTTGATTATGAAGCTCCATCTCGTAATTCGTGATACCGACAAAGCATTGCAAAAGTATGTTCTCCGTACTGCGACCATGCTTCAAAAAATGATGATGATATCGGTCGATTGCACAATCTATTATACTTGAACAATACCCCGCTTTCAAATATCGAGCTTCTGGACATATACGATACACTTTCTTTTACGAATCAAATAGATTTACGAAAATTGAGCTTTCCCACAATAAGTGTTTTGTACATTCAATCAATCGACACGATAAACGTTTCATGTTTATTTTAACGAGCGGAAGTTGATGTTGATGTATGTATATGCCACAAGGTGGAAGGTATTGTAAAACCGTTATGTAAAAGACGTGACATTCATATCGACAGTATTTTATGCCATAGTCACATTTCAGTGATAGGATGGCTGACCAAACTATACGTTAAAGGCTTCATTTTGTTACAAATTGAATTATTGCAAAGTCGTTGTAAATTGCTGTAAGAATTATCGATAAATCTGTTAAAACGCAGAGAAGGGAACAGTGACGTATGGCGGAGACATGCATAATACAGAAGATTGAACATCTCACGTTCAATTACCTCAACGACATCGATTCAAATCCGGAAACGCACACACAAAACGTATCAAAATGAAAATTCCCAAGAGCGTCTTCACGAGGATCAGCGAAGATTTTCGTCAAAAAAAGCTGATACCGCTGAAGATAATATTTTTTGTTCAAGCTTCTAGTAAGTAATCTAGAGAACAGATTTCTAAAGTCAAAGGAGGGTACAACTTTTAAGCGTTTTCGCAACCACTTGAGGATCGTTTTATTTCTACATTTTCTTATGTATTTTTCTTCGCAGAAACCGAACAAAATCATTATAATAACGCCAGACTTAAGGAAAAATTGGTACATTGAAATAAAGTGAATAATTCTTATTCGTTATGAAAAATCGCTGTTATTCTTCAATAATTTAAAAATTAATGTAATATTGCATCGCAAAATGTTAATTACATGATATTTTTCACTATAACACTTGTTACAAAAAAATTTAATAATTTTATGAGAAACATGAAAACTTGAAACTACGATAATACATCAATTATTGCTTTCCAACTAATCCTCTTTGATTCTTTACGAATCATTTTGTATTTTTAGATTCAATTTATATCGAATATAATGTAGTGATAATTGAAAGCAAATTAAAAATTGTCTCATTTGAAAAAATGATTAAATGACGAGTGCCCTCCTTTTATCATTCGGACTTGGGACCGACAGTGGTGAAGTTACATCTCCTATTTACATATTTATATATATATACATATTTTATATATACATATTTACATATTTATACTCACGCACGCACGCATATATACAGATTTTTTTCTTTTTATTCAGTTTCGCTCTCGAAGTCACTATCTCCAGTCGGTATTCCTGCTGGAAAATGATTATTTAAAAATT
>NJRQ01000035.1:623654-638397 GCA_003063805.1 Aphaenogaster ashmeadi | reverse complement strand
TAAAAATTGAGCAGGAGTTCTAACATTTCCTTCATATTTATCGCAGCTTTGCCAACGCAAAACTAGTGCAAGAACAGTAGGAAGTTGCGCTCACGTTCTCGCACTAATATGGTATTTGAACTGCGGTAAATATGAAGGAAACGTTAGAACTCCTGCTCAATTTTTAAATAATCATTTTCCAGCAGGAATACCGACTGGAGATAGTGACTTCGAGAGCGAAACTGAATAAAAAGAAAAAAATCTGTATATGTGCGTGCATGCGTGAGTATAAATATGTAAATAGGAGATGTAACTTCACCACTGTCGGTCCCAAGTACGAATGATAAAAGGAGGGCACTCGTTGTTTAATCATTTTTTCAAATGAGACAATTTTTAATTTGCTCTCAATTATCATTCGATATAAATTGAATCTAGAAATACAAAATGATTCGTAAAGAGGATTAGTTGGAAAGCAATGATGTATTATCGTAGTTTCAAGTTTTCATGTTTCTCATAAGATTATTAAATTCTTTTGTAACAAGTGTTATAGTAAAAAATATAATGTAATTAACATTTTGCGATGCAATATTACGTTATTTTTTAAATTATCGAAGGATAACTGACAGCGATTTCATAACGATGCGAATAAGAATTATTCACTTTATTTCAATGTACCAATTTTTCCTTAAGTCTGGTGTTATGATAAATGATTTTTTTCGGTTTCTACGAAGGAAAATACATAAGAAAATGTAGAAACAAAACGATCCCCGAGTGATTGCGAAAACGCTTAAAAGTTTTCCTCCTTTGACAAAGAACATTCTCTTTTGTCTTAATACCCCAATCAAACAAATAATTAAGTGGAATTAAAAGCAAATAAAATTTTAAAATAATATTGGTTGATTTCTGACGTAGTAACAAGTCTTTTTGCTGTGGGTTTTTGCTTTAGCAATTTACGTGTTGTATCCGTACTTGACTATACACATGAGAGAGCTGGGAATAAATGTGGAAGAGACTGCGATAATGAGTGCCATCACTCCTCTCATAGCCATAGTGATGCCGCCGCTTGCCGGCATGGTAGCCGACAAGATAGGAAATTTCAGAGTGAGTTAACTAACTTTTTTTAACAGTACCAAATATCAACATATGAGCGAGATACTTTCTTTATAACATCAGGTTTGAATCTTTACTATTGTGCTATTTCCCTAACAGCACACGTAGATTCTGAGAATGTTCAGAGGATATCGCTAATGTATAAAATATTATAGGGATGTTCTCAGTATATTAAGTATATTCTTAGTACATTCTATGGATGTACGGAATATTATGTGCTGTTAGGGTTATTTCTTCATCATCCTGTATCACTACCTACGCGCGCACATCATACGTATTACATATATAGAGAATAGCATATCACTGAGACCTTGACAAATCTTTCTGACAGATTTTGCTGTCGGCGTTTTCCGTGTTCGGAGGTTTAGCGGCGTTATTACTATTACTGGTGCCAGTCGGCAGAGTGACAGTACATTTCCCCAAGAGTGTAATCATGGACCTCGGTTGCGAAGGTAGAAACGATTCGCTACTACATACAATGAGCCAGACTTATCCGTGTGAGACGAAATTAGAATCGGAGATCGCTATAAAAGTAGAAAGTTGTGGGTAAGCAAAAAGTCGCAATTACATGTCATTAGCTTCGTTGTGCAGGAATGGTATAAGGTTGCGATTTTATTGTATTGCGTAACATTACTTATAATACTTATATAATATTAAAAAATTTTTATTCTTTTCTCCTTTCTTTCTTTTCTTCTTCTTTCTGTGTTGACATCTAAAGCGTGCGTTTTTTGCCTTTAGTAACTCGCTTCGTCTTGTAAGTCTCTCTATTGTCATTAATGCTTTAAAGATATAATATTCTAGTATTTTAGAAACATTTATAGTCCATCGCATTTTCTGTCATGAATTTAAAACACGTAGCATACTGAGGAAATTATTATATATTATCACGAATAGTAATCTTGTACCGTCGCGTCGCGACAAATGCTTTGTTACATAAAATGCACGTATAGAAACGTGAATATTTCGTTTTCCTGTTTGCTTCAAATCAGTTTTCACAATTCATCTCCGCGTGAGAACCTATGAACATTTCTATTTATTATAAGCTTCGCTACGACAGCGTTTTAACAATGGAGCCATACATTCGCAGAATGACATTTTAATCGGTTTCTTCGAAGTCATGTATATAAAACCGTGTATGCTGTACAAAGCTCAAACATTAACAATTCTTTTTGCGCAGATTCGTGTGTCACGTAGAAACGAACAACGAGACAGATCGAAGTCTGATTCTGAAATCGAGGCTTTATACGGTCCAACATATCAATTTTCAGACTGGCGTTAATACTTCGTACAAATATACTGTTGCGCAGAGCGACTTGTCAACGGTACGTTGTGCATTATACATATGTTAACAGTAACTGCCTGTGGATACTCGATACCTAATATCGAATAACGGATAAGCAGTAAGCTTAGGTAGTAAGGTAGACACCGGTTGCCACAGCCAACGCGCGAAAAGATAGTAGAGCGCAATGTGTACATTGCTTTCAATTAAAACCTACTTGCAGCACTACATTCACTACTTTTTTAAAAAAAGAATGCCTAAAAGAACGTTCAATTATCCTAACATTATTTTAAGCAAAGTATCAAACGCTAACGTCCATTTCCACCAATGTAGATTAACTTTAATCTTGGTTTTAATTTACTTTTATCTTTTTCTAGTTCTAAGAATTATTTGATGGAAATAGACATAAATAGATTCTTGAAAATCCGGAATTAAAAATTTTACTGTACAATTTTGTACTGTACATTGTTATGGACATATTGTTTCGCGCAATAATATTACGATGCTGAATAAATTGTTAAAAATTATTGTATCTTAATTGCAGAGTGCTAGTCAGCAGGAAGATATAAAGGAGCATCGACAATTGAGAAATAATGAGTTTTTTAAAACTACCATTCGGCAAGTCTCGAAGACGCATTATTTTTTTCCAACGGACCAGCTATTCTCATTCTCATGTATCCCGTCGGGATATGTATATGATATTGATAACTTTACTACCGAAACATCGCATAGAATATACAGAAATCACACATCATGCGCGTTTGGTAGTTTAATTAAATCGAAGGTAGAAGAAGAATAATATACTTCGTAACGTAATAATGTTCGTATGTATTTGAAAATATCGAAAGATTAGCGATAATCCGGGAATTGTCCGTCATTATTGTATTTTATGTATCGTAATTAAATTTAAAAGAAATTGAATTAAACTGAGTGTTTCTAAAAAAAGATAGAAACGGAAAGATCAAGTAAAGTCGTGTTTGTTTTAAGGATAACATCAACCGAACGATAAATTATCATTTGTACAAGTCGAAGATTAAAAGTTTAAGACCGGATGAAGAGGATTTACGAGAAGAACGGCAAAGGTATCTGACAGAAGAAATATCCTTGGCAGGAGAAGATTTTCTAAAACCTACTTGCGATGATCCAGATTCTATAAATAATCAAATCATAATATATGTGCGGCTCTATGATCATGAAGCGAATCTAGAGGCGACCAAGCGAGTCTTGAGCACAAACGAGTGCAGGAAGAAATGCATAGTTACTTTACCTCGCAACGCGGTATGCTCTAACATGAATATGGAAATCGAATATAACATAAACCTGACGTTCTGGCTTTATCTCGTCATTCGAGTATTCATAGGTACATATTTCAACGTTCCAACTGTCTCTCGAGATAATTATGATAAAAATTTTTCATTATACAGTTCAACAAAAATAATTTTTTCGAATCCAAGAAAGGAAGAAGTCGTTTTCTATAGTATTTTTGATGCTGAATACAATTCCAGCCTTCAAAATGTTTTATCGTACCAAAACTTTAAGAAATTTGATATTAAAGTTATACAAAAGTCATTTTTGAACCATAATTGTATTAAGCATAAAACACTACAAGCAAAATATTTTCTTGGAATTTTTTCTTTTTTTAGCTGTGTTATAGATACCCTGATGTCAGCTGTTATTATGACAGTATTAAAAAGTAATGATGTAAAATACTTTGTTTCAGGTATTATTGGTGGTACAACTTTTGCCATGTTCGAAGGTGCTGTTATAGCGATATTACGAGAGCAGGAGGCAGATTACGGTCTTCAAAGAATTTATGGTAGTATAGGAGGCATGATTTCTTCACCCTTATCGGGTCTACTCATAGACTACGCCAGCAAGGGTAAAGGATATACGGATTTTAGGTGAGAAATTTAAATATAATATATAGGATGCCTTATAATTGATGACACAATCGGAAAGGATTGGTTTAACGCCAAAATAAATCGAAAGAATAAAATTTATAAAAGGCTTTATTTTCAAGAAACCTCCGTATATTTGTGCGATTCTAATAAGATTGAACCTTATTAAATCGCTAATAAAAATCTAATACATTTTTCAGGCCAGCATTTTATCTATACACAATATTGAAACTTGCATCGGGTGTTCTCATGTTGCTGATCAACTTAGAATTCAAAGTGCCTGCTACAAACGTAGTGCGTGATGTCTTCACTGTTCTACGAAACATTGAAACTGCCGTACTTTTCCTTGCGTGCTTTGTTCTCGGTAAGTTATTACTTAACCAAACTATAACTGATTGTGAGTCTGAGTTTTCTTTGATGTTTTAAATGAATTATTCGGATGAAAGACAGCACTTAACAAAGAGAAAGATTTTGACAGGCACCGCCTGGGGATTCATCGAGTCGTTTCTCTTCTGGCTAATCCAAGACTTGGGAGGATCTAGATCCCTTATGGGCATCACAGTGGCAGTAGGCGGTATTGCCGGCATACCGTTACTGGCACTTTCGGGACCGATAATATCAAAGATTGGTCACGCAAACGTGCTTTTCATAGGTTTCGTGTTTTACGCCATCAGGCTTTGCGGTGAGTGTGATAACGGTGCGAAATAATTGACCGAGAACAAACGTGGACACGCGCGTTTAAAGATATAATGAAGTGCTTCCTGCGCAGGCTATTCTTTGATTTACGATCCTTGGCTTACTTTAATCTTCGAGGCATTAGAGTCGGTTACAACATCTCTCAGCTTCACTGCAGCCGTCACTTACGCGGCAAAATTATCAACTACGTCTACCGACAGTTCGATACAAGGACTGCTTGGCGGTGTTTACCATGGAGTTGGTATGTCCGCGGATTTATTCAATTGTTTTCTGGCAATAACAAATAAATCTGTTGTAATAAAGATGCACTTGATGCATTGAATTTTATATTTATAGGCAAAGGCTCCGGAAGTTTGATCGGTGGTTATCTAATGAAATTCTTTGGTACCAGACCGACCTATCAGATCTTCTCTGTAATAACTTTCGTGACCGGCATAATATATTTTATATTTAATGCGACTTATTTAAAGAAGCGATCTCAGCTCGAAGGCAACGATATCGTGAAGCAGAAAAATATTAAAGAACAAGGTAGCCCCGAGAAGCATACGAATGATATTAGTCTTGACGAGAAACCACAAAATGAACGAATTAACAACAAAAGCAACACGATAGGAAATGATAATGAAGGATTTCTAAAAGAATCGCAAAATAACAAAAAAACGGATGAACTGAATTTAACTCAGATCGAAGCTATCAGAAACGCTAAAAACATTGACGAAATTGAACAAAATCCTATGAGAAAACATGAGGACAAATCAGCAACAAAGAGCAATGCGATTCAAACGAAGGTTGAAGAAAACGATACGCAAGAAAGCTGTTTTATTAATCCTAATTTTGAGACTGACAATTCAGATCAGAATAAAATCACGGTGGAAAACGAGCAGAGCATATCGCAAAACGACAAACATATCGATTGAGTTCATTGGAGGATTCTTGAAAATTCCTAGTTTAACGGTAGTGAATTAAATTGAATGCAATGACAGAGTGTAAGCAGTTTTACATAGCTATGAGAGAGAGAATTGAATTAAAAATTTAAAATCTGAATTATTCGAAAGAAAAAAGATAAAAGAGACAAAAAAGACAAAAATTTTGTTTTATCATTTATAATATTTAGGTTTCCATCAAATAGGGGAAAGTCTGAAGAATACAATTATATACACACACAACACACACAGGGTGTTTCAGAATTGCACGGCACTACTTTAGGGAAATATTTTCTACGTCAAAATGAACAAAAAAGTTTATATAAATATATGTCCCAAACTTGTTTATTAGTAACATATTAAAGAGTAAAGATTATGTTTAACAGTAAAACATTTAAAGTATGTTTTCAAAGTGCAGCTTCCATTATACGATTTCTTAATTCTTCTTGCGTGCCAATAGGTCTACAATAAACTAAAGACTTCTACAAATCTTCGAAGATATTCCAATACGAGATTGACAGGAAATGTGGTTTATGCACGATGGTGAACCAGCCTACTTTCTCGCATTATTAATAACTATTTAAATACTACATACAGTAACCACTGGATTGGTCGAAATGGACCCATTAAATGGCCATCACGATCGTCCGATATAACGCTGTTAAGCCTTGTGTCCACGATACTAGAATTTGGTCCAAGTTCTCGGACCGAGAAATTTCTAGCCAATCAATTTGCAGCTTCTACGGAAAAGCGTCAATTTTATTGGCTATACGTTTCTCGAACCGAGAACTTGGACCAAGTTCTAGTATCGTGGACACAAGGCTTTAGACTATTTTCTATGGAATTGAATAAAGTCTTTAGTTTATTGCAGACCTATTGACACGCAAGAAGAATTAAGAAATCGCATAATGGAAGCTGCAGCAACTATCAGGAATAATCCTGATGCTATAAGGCGTGCCACAGAAACATGAATTCATCGTGCTGAATGTTGCATTCAACAAAACGGCGGCCACTTCGAAAACATACTTTAAATGTTTTACTGTTAAACATAATCTTTACACTATTTAATATCTTACTAATAAACAAGTTTGGGACATATGTTTATATAAACTTTTTTGTTCATTTTGACCTAGAAAATATTTCCCTAAAATAGTGCCGTGCAATTCTGAAACACTCTGTATAATTCATCAATTGTATATAATAGTATATATGCATTATGTAAAGTTTTTCAATAATAATTTATTAATAAACAATGAAAACAATGATTAAAATCATTTGAAGATTATTCGGAATCATGATCTTGTTGTCAAAGTCATGGTCATTGGAGCTGGATGTCTTTTTGTCAATATTTATTATATTTTTTATATTATATGTTATATATATGTATATACCTATACATATAATATTGTATATAATTTTACAATATTCAAGTTACCAAAAATTGATGAATCTAATTTCATCGATTACATCACAGATAAATTACGCGTCCACGAATTCTACGGAGAGATTTCGCTAAATGCATCATTAACTATTGCATTATATTGATATGACACATGGAATATATATTTCAATATAGCATTCTCCATCGTCCAAACCTTACGTTAGTGATAATTTCAACGATCTGTAAATATCACAGCATATTGTATAATATGGTTAAATTTCCATATTCTTAATATATTATGAGCAAACAATTTCTCTAATATTAATACCTTCCCTTAATCTCTGCTTTTATTTCAATGGTGCGTGCTGTTGGAACCACAGAATAAAATTGTTGTGAAACTAACTGCAAAATTGTAGATGAACATATTTTCTGTTTTTTTTTTTATTCACTTTCTCTGCATGTGATTGCTTACTCTACATAGTTACATAGGAAATATGAAATCAGCACAGGGAACAACAGAAAGAAGTTAAGGACGCGGTTGTATTCAGAATAGAATGTGTCAGAAATACGAAAGTTTGATTGTGTACATTGAGACCATGTGTATAAATTATTGATAAAAATATCTCATATTTATAATACTGTACATTCTTTCCCGTTTAATATATCATATTTCAACGTAGTTATAAATATTCATTGCAAACTTACTGTACGTTAGAAAAATAAAGAGAAACATGAAATATATATACGAACGTACCGATTTTTTTTCAAGATGTTTATCGTTAGTAAAAATATATCAATGCCGGAATCTCTCTCTTAATGTTAATAACGGGAGACAATCTGTTTATTCACAATACAACTCATAACGGATTGCTACGGTTTGTAAAGTGAATTAGAGTTATTTTGTCAAGCGTTATTTCTTCTCGTTAGCACAGCTGCGCCGGCTGAGTATATTTTGTCAGCGAGAATCTCTCGCGAAATTGTCGCAAAATAGCGCTGCAATAGCATAAGCATCAACTGTTACGCTCTCGCGTCATCTTGTCTGTAAAACGGACAATGTGTAACGAGAAATGTATTGCTACGACGCGAAACAATCAAAATGTTGCACGTAACAATGGTAAACGCGCCCGGACAATATATTCACGGTCGCTCAAGTGGTAGTTACAGTTACAAGTCTATATAGAAGACACTCACCTCGGAATCACGGCCACTCATCTTCGAAAATCAGCATGTTACGTATTTCAACTTTGGTTCTCTTCCTACGCCTGTCTTCCGCCACGCTGTCATCGGAAGTAACGTCGTACGCAAGAGTATCGAGAAACGGACAACCAGGAAGAAGCTCTCACGATTCTTTCTCGTGGATCACCAGGTGCGTAACGTCGCGATTTATATCGGTGATAACTGCCGTTGTAAGCTAAGTAAATTGTCCCTGAAATATTCTGCATAATCGAATGTGAGGCAACGTCTGTGCATCTTAGGCCGCTAGCGAGAAACAATACGAGCGTGGAGAACGAAAGTAGAAGTATAAACGACGTTGTTATCACAGCATCGCCCGTGTATGTTCCGCCTGGGGCTCCGAAGCTGAAGAAAGGCGAGGCGATCGATCATCCAGTCGGCCCAAGGTAAATTCAGATGTTAACATGTGTAACAGCGAACGATAATTTCATTATTAATCACTAACGACCTATTATGTTCACGTATAGATATTCGACACTAGATCATGAGATGATAGCCAAACTGGACGCGAGTAAAAAGCGAATTCAACAGCGATTTAATCCACCTGCGGCTGGACTCTTCGACAAAGACTCCTTCGTAAACGGAAGGCCGCCGAAAGGAGCGAGTACGTCGGATGCAGGTAGCTCTCCGACCATAAATTCATCCGCTTTTCCCGGTCCGATCTACCCTGGTCTATATGAATACAGCCCGCCGGGCCCGGTCGTCGACGACGAGAGAGACGAACCACCGATGGCCAAACCGATGATCAGTAAATACCCGCCAACATCCATGGATGACCAGGTATGTGAATATTTCACCATTAGTTTCCAGTGGATAGACGAATAAATTATTCTTTTCACTGCTCATCTTTCAAACACGCGCCTCACCGGTAGATTCCGGATTCCTACAAACCGTCGCCGAACACATATCACACCAGCGACGAGCACGAAATGGACTATCCCGGTCTTGGCATCGCTTCTCCATACGAGAATAACGGGCCTGGATCGAAACCGATGAAATTTGCGAACCATCACGACCATCCACCTCCGTTCATTGAGGACCCATACGAGCATGATCATCACGACTTTCATCACGACGTGATCTACGATCACATACCCGTGTATCACGAGCATCATCCCAAGCCCACAACGGAGGAGCCGGAAATGAACGACGAGCGACTTGACAAGAGGCCCTACTCGTATTACTTCATAGGAAAGAAGCTCTGGTATATACCGCTGTACTTCAGCATCTATTTTATCATATATATAGCGGCGCTCGTACTGAAGAGCGTCGCCCGACACAAGATCAATTTTCCGGCTCACCTGGCGGAAGCAGTGACTCATCGCAGGAGACGCGAATCTAGCGAAGGATGGTGGCATTTTACCGAAAGAATACTCGAAGGGATGGAACGATTTGCTGAAACGTCCGGTAAAAGTTCTGAACATTGAATGAGCTACTGTTGAAAAAAGTTCCGAAAAAAATTCAATGTATTTTTAATAATCGCTCACCTCTCGGATACTTGTATTCAAAGTACTTTTGAATACAAACGATTGGATATAGAAATAATTTATAATATGTAAGATATGATAATGTTTATCATTGATAAATGTGTAATGTATTTATAAGATACATATTATTTATGCATAATTTATAGCATCTTAGATAAGACAATCACGTTAATCGATAATATGATAATTATGTAAAAGTTACAAATTACATCATATAGACTTAAACAAATTATACATGTTTTGAGTTAAACTACAAAGAAAGAGAAATAGAAAGAAAAAAATTGTGCTCCTAGCTGCGGTACGATCTTTTCCATTATTTCTGTTACTTACCTGTTATCTATTTACTTACCTGTTACTATTTCGCAATAATCGATTTTGTTGTCTATACGTGTTAATCATTTACTTACAAATAAACACAGTATTTATGGTAATTATTGGTAAATTTATTCGTTACCACATTCACGAATTCTTAAATCAGCTTCTCAGACTCTCAGAAGAAAAATGATAATAATAAAAAAGATAATAATTAGATATTCTGGAAATTAGAATTTTGAAATCGTTTCTTCGACTTCTGAATTCTTGATTCTTGAACAAATTGTCCGAATTTTTTATTCTTTAAACTTCCGTAACATGCGTGCTACATCAGAATTTCCAGTATATTGCTAAAATAATTTATAGGACATGATTATATATAGCTTAAACGAACGATCATTAATAAAGACGCACGATGTAATTATCACTGATTTAGAATATCGTTTCAACGGGACCGGCTTAAAAGTATGCTAATGACTTAACGAGAGATCTGTCCAGTTACAGCAGAAGCATCCGCTTAGCTCTCTGTTTAATACTAAAGAATAACACGGTCTGACCTATTCTTTGATCAATTTCATTGACATTTTAAAATTAAAATGTATATAATCACAAGTATCTAAAGAGTATTGCACATGGCAGCTTAACCAATAATTATAATAACTTTAGGCTAGTCTTAAACGATAACATCGACGCGTCATTTCGAAGTGATCAATGAAACTCGATGTTACCGAACAACTGTGAACGACGACTTGTAAGAGATCTGTAACAATTAGAGTAATTAGCGCTTAGGGATTTGTGTGTACTTAACGTTACCATCGATACAGTTACCGTTGCACGAATACCGGACGACGCTGCTATTGAAACTAGGTCCAAGAATCGCATTCAGTATCTCAGACGAGGTTTTTCACTTCGAAGCTTTCCTACCGTGCTACTCCCAAATGCCGAGCTTTTACTTTATGTGACAGAGTGCAGCGTGACAATCGTTAAAGTGAGATGATGTCCGTCACGTGTGTCAAGAGACGAACCGTGCAATATAGCTTAAATATTAATATGGGTCAGTATTATTTTATATTAAGAAAATACAAGTGTCGCGTATACGAGTTTAACTAGCCAAATCTGTTGAAAACAGAGCTCGCAAGGTGTCTACTGCAAATTTTGTCAATCGAACAGAAATGTAGCAGATCTGCTAACAAAATATGATGACAGATTGACTGCAGAAACCGAGAGCGGAGTCTGCCGCCTATATAACTATTTAAATGACGATGATGATTTATATTTCATGTGTACGGTTATGAAATAACAGATTCTGCTGGCAATCTGTTGTCGGATTATATCAGCAGGCTCTGTTGGCGGAATATGAATTTAATGCAGTTCTGCCGCAGTATTCTGCTCAAACTTGCTAGCATACTGCTAGTATAACATTTAATTTATTAAAAAACTATCACTAGGGATAGGCACTTATGCTTTGAGCATAATAGCATAATGTGTCAAAAATTGTTCTTAAGCTCTAATTTTAATAGTTGTGCATAGTACACACTTAGTATTGACAGATTGCATAGTCTATGCACAATTATTAAAATTAGAGCTTAAGAATAATTTTTGATACATTATGCTATTATGCTCAAAGCATAAAGTGCCTATCCCTAACTATCACTATACTTCAAACATTTGTCAAGAATTGTATTTATGCAATTTTTATTTTATATATCTATAAATAATTATAATTTCACAGGTTTGATAAACAGTCGATTAGTCTGCAAGTTTGTTCTGTTGTCGATTTGCATTTATCACGCCTCCGGCGAGATGAGTATGGAGAATGTAGAAGGATCGATTTCGAAAACAGAAACATCTAGAGAAAGTCATGAGTTGGTTACGATCCCGTCTATCAGGTAAATATGTGAATTCAATTCTTTATTGATCTTAGCGATCGTCTAAATTAGGACAAACTGTAATTCGCATCGAATAATTAGGATAGAGTTTTATCTATAATTTTATATGCCGTATATTTTAATGTGCACGTGTAGCTTAATACATAATTTAATACATATATGTATTCTGATCCTTCAACCGTTTTTTCATATTACGCGGCAAAATTATTATTATAAACGTAATATATACATAACATTATAAATTATAATATGTATGTAAAATTATAAATACGATACTATGAATACTGACTCGTGAATTTTAGATCTAAAATGGGCTTTGCTCCAATTACTCCTAATTAATTTAATTAATTAGTTCCTAATTAATTATAATTAAGATATACAAGCGCAATTTTCTTTAGTCTTTAATATATAAAAAATGTAAAACAAGAGATTAAATCGACATGAATCTAACTCAGTGCGGTCCAAGAGTTTGTAATTCTGTGCATTGGCTTGACGTGTATCGGCGTTCACGCCTATTGCCTTCCTTTTTATGGAAATGGAAAAAGGAAGGCAATAGGCGTAAACACCGACACACTTTAAATCAATGCCCAGAATTACAAATCTCGAGCAGCACTGATCTAATTAGTTGAAGCGGAGCATAGCAATTTGCTGCTTCGTATTAACGCCAGGTATGGGCATTATTTGAAATAAAAGCATTTAAAATGGAAATTAAAAATGGAAAAAGCATTTAAAATACCTATTTAAAATAGGCATTTTACATTTTATAAATGCTTTTATTTCAAATAATGCCCATCCCTGATTAACGCTACATTTTGTTTACAGAAGCAGACGAAGCAGAGCGTACAGATGGGATTACAATACTAGAGGTGACAACACCGACCACGAAAACGACGATCATGATCACGACGAAGATATGAACGACAACGAGAACGATCAGAAGGCGATGAGTCAACCTAAGGCTGATTACTGGGCCGGTTATTACGATTTTCTGATAAACGAAGGAAGCTACAAATTCTGGGCCGTCTTTCAGGTATCTTTGGAATTAACCACCTGATTTTGTTTCGCGCAATCGCATGACTTTGATTTAAGTACGTGTTATCGCATTTTGCATCAGCTCGCGACCGCGGCTCTTCTGATCTACAGCAGTTTCGCGGCTCTCTATTATGCCAAAGTGAATCCGCCGACCACGGATGATTATTTCGACGATTTACTTCGCCGGCGACGACGACGAAGAAGACGCCGCTCGCTTCCGCCCGCAGCTCGCGACAGACCCCTCGCCGGGCTCGACACCGTCACATTTCAAAGGATAATCGAGGCCGCCGACGCCGAACGAGCACGTTGATTTTCGTTTCGATCGTTTCTTTAACGAAGAAAGAGTACACCATACCCGGTAAACAGAAAGTAAATAACGAGCGATCAAACATACTGAGGCATTTCGATGAAACGAGTTTGGGAGAGTGCGAATCGAGGAGAGACGGCGTGAGACGCGAAAATGCAATCTCCTGAAAACGAGCGACTACTTTTAATTAGCATGGAATCAGCGAGCGCAATGTAACACTTATATTTATAAGAAATCTTTAATTTACTTAAAAAAATTACTATATATACGGTGTATATAGCATAGAGTGCGACGTGTGCATGTGTACGTGTGTTCGTGTTAATCCGTAACTTCGGTACAGATACATTTGTATAGAGATATTAAGATTAAGATATTAAGATTAAGATATATGTGTACAATTAAAGAAGGAGAAAGGAGAGAACAGGATTATAAATAAAAATTCGGATGGAAAATAGTGAAAGCGACAGATAGACCACATTGTTACGCCAGCAAATGTTAGTTTTGGAAGGTATAGTCGAGATCATACAATTCGGCGACAACTCGAATGTCACGTTCTCTGCCGGCCCGGCCAAAGAGAACAAGCCGTGGGCCTGAAAGCCCTGAGGCCGGCCCGGTCGTGGCGGTTGGCTCGGTGGTTAAATGTATGCGCTATGGGATCAAAACGTAATAAAAATCTCCCGAAAAAATGCCAATCGATAAATCAGGTATGACGCGGCGGCGAACCGCAGCACGGATCGTCGTGCGACGCGATACGATGCCGGTGCCAATACCACGCGATGATGCCCCCTCTCCTCCTAGTCTTCTTTATGTATGCGTATATATATATATATATATACATATATACATATATACTTAAGACGGTCTTGAAATAAGAATGGACTATGAATACCGGCCACAGACCCCTCGTTACGTTATCCCCCCCCCCCTTTTTGTTCAACAAGAAAATTCGCTTTTGAGATTACGTGTATTGTGTAAATGTTGTCTATATGATGTATACCAGTGCTAGCTATAGTGCAAAAAAAGTATATATATATATATATTGTATATATATTATATAAAAAAGTATATATATTATATATATCTGTATTGTGTAAATGTTGTATATATATACTTTTTTTGCACTATAGCTAGCACTGGTATACATCATATAGACAACATTTACACAATACACGTAATCTCAAAAGCGAATTTTCTTGTTGAACAAAAAGGGGGGGGGG
>NJRQ01000035.1:580646-615705 GCA_003063805.1 Aphaenogaster ashmeadi | reverse complement strand
AATTGAACTACTCATGTTTTTGGCACCCCGTGATACCACTTTAATTGAAGCAACAGCTTTTTTTCTCAGTGTAGATATTTCAGCAAAACCATTGTTTCCGTGTATATACTTATTCACACTTTTGAAGATGAGATAAGTATTATTTATATCATCGCTCCATTCAGCGATCCGTTTAGCTGCGAGCATGTGGTGGTTTTCACAAAGAGAGTTTAAATGTAAAGCACCGTAACCGTGGGAATACATAAAGTCGACGCGGCGTGGGGAATTCGTCAGGACGGCGCGTAAGCCGAATATATATACTCTCGACGTGACTTGTGTGAGAGACTCGGCCGAACGGGAAGAACGAAGATGAGGAACGGCGGTACCTCAAGATCACGGATTGTCAGTTGGTGGTCAGCCGTCACGTAGGAAGGACGTGGTGGTGGTGTCCCGCTTGCTTCTTGCCTCGCCGCGCTTCACCTCACCCCGCCTCACCTCTTCCTCGCCACGGATCGTCCTCGTCTCGGAAGAAGCATCGCCTGCATGGACGCTTCGCGTACGTGCTCTCCTCGAGAAGTCAACAAACGCGATAGGACTTATACCTGGCTGGCTACTGGTGGCGTGGGTCAATAACTTGTTCATCTGAGTAAAATGTTATATTTTTTCAACAGCTATTAAGAGTTCATTGTGAATCGTCCTGGTATACTGACCAGACAGTAACGACTAGTAGATAAACGTAATCGACTGAGCAGCACGAGTATCTTCCAATTTAAAAAATACATTCCAAGTTGTTCCGTATTCGCTTAACGGTATTTTCCCGGACATCGAATTGCATTCCTGTGCAACTTTGAGGAATACTGCACATGCGAATGCTTTATTTCGCCCACAAGTTGACCCATGTGCTCCAGAACATCAATTATTGTCTAATCGAGACTGCAGAAGAGTACCTCAAACGAGATCTGATTTTATTAGCGAGTCTGGCAGTTGTAAAGGCATAGCAGCGTCTCTTTTTACAATGAGAATGCGAAGAATGCTTTGATACGTTCAGCCTCCACGCAATTATCATCACAATGCATCGTCGTCGAGGAATGTCATAAAACCTGAACTCCAAATCTCATGGAAAACGGCACACGTCGCGAATACAATTCGATCGGAAATAAAGACTCAAAAATTCGGACGATGACTTCCATGTGTGGCAGCGGAAAGAGTCACGCCGTGATGAATGCCAGCGGTTATTATAGGCCTAGCCCTTACACCTATCAAGTGAGTTTTATATTGAACATTGTTCTATCTCGTTTTAACATCGTTCTAACTAAGAAATTCCAGGTAGCAAGCTGACGTTATTTGTCATTTTGACATCATTTTTCGTCGAAATGACGACTAATAATGTTAGCTTGCTACCTGGGATATAATAGAACAAAGTCATTTAATTTGACATGTGGCACGTTGACTCAAATCAAATGTAACTGACCTATTTTTTGTATTCGAAATAAATATATTCATTTATTGTTATAAGATTTTTTAACGCGATAATGTCGACAAGTACAATCTATTATAATACATAGATATATAATAGAAGTATATAATAGAAGAATATCTGTTCGACAATGAGAGTGAGAACGGGAAAAAACGTTTTCCTGTTTTGTCGAGTCTGCTTTTTTGCTGTAAAACATTTTATAAGTTATACAAGTTTACCTGACAATATCAAAACACGTTTCTTCGATAAGAATTATCTTTTGGTTTGTGTCGAAGAAAAAGGGAATCCTGATCATTATAATGCACACTTCAAGCAAATATATTCCAAGTCAATAAAATTTTACTATCGCCTTTATAAGATATCATTTAAATATTACATTAATTGAAAAAAATATTACATTAATTGAGTTGGCAAAAGTTATCCGTATCTTGACTTCGAAACGATTGCCATTTTTTGTATCGATAATTATGACTCTAAAAAACGAAAGTAGCTAACTTATAAAATAAATTAAGATGTCTATAAAATCTTATCCGAGTTTTATTGAAGAATAAAATCATAACCAGACAGACAGGATACACGACTTTTACACGTTTAGACTTCTAAGGACTCGATAGTTCACTTTTCGAACGAGACACGTTGTTTTCTTTATGAATGAAAACGCATTCTTTGCACATAACATAAAATACAAAATAAAATGATTATATAAGGTGATTATAAAGTTCTTGTGCAGCTTTATATATATAAACTTTTATAACTCTTACAGTCTATATATGATTAATCTGTAAAAAAAAATATTAGAATGGCAATTCAGTGAAGTTTATTGTATATATTAAAAATGATCTATTTGTGAAAATTTTCCTAACAGATGAATTGGAAAAGATAAACCGATTTCTTTATAATCACCTTATATATATGTAGGCCTTTCATCGCGGAAACCTTCACCTTGTCTTATATGAAAGTATTATATAATTTTATCAAGAGACTTGTCTCGCGCGTCAAGTTCACGTGCATGGCGAGACCGTGTATCTTTACGCGAGACGGCAATTTAAAAGTAACTTCAATTACGACATTCTAATAAAGGGGATATCCCTCCTCTTTCTTCACATACAGGACGTTTATTCTTGTTCCTTTCCCGTCTTTGTCGTTATTTTCTTTTCTACCTTCTTTTTATTCACTTAATAGTAAATTGAAGCTTTTATTGTTACCAAGAAAATACACCTGAAATAAAAACACGCGACAAGAACAAATGTGTGTATAATTGTGTATTTTAACTTTTTGTGCGCACGCACATAATTTGTGCGAAACTAATAATCTATTCTACACATTGATATTCTTATCGTAATATTAAATGAAAAATATTTAAATCTCAACGTGCGAGCTAACTTCATTTATTTATCTTACGATCTTTCAAATTATTCGGCACTCGGGTACTCTTTCCGTTTTTCTCTCCTTTTCATACCAAAACCCACATCCCACACCGGCGCGGCGCCGTTCGTTTAATTGGCTGTTTAAACCCGATCGTCCGACACGTTCGCAACCCGCGCACAATGGTACCGTTATCAAGTCAACGACTGTGAGCGATAATTGCGATGATAGCGATGCACTTTACTCGCGGTAAATTATATTACGCGCGATAACCATCCCTGATGAGATGCACCCTCGCAGCCAGGGAACTGGAATCTGAACTCGAATCGTGCAACGAGTAACGCATCATCAGAAAGAAAAAACGGATCTCTCACGTATCGACGTACGCACGCAACATCTACTGCTAACGCTTACGCTAATGATTCCGGATAACATTTGAATTGTTGATCGCGCGTATGTTTGGACTGCCTCGGAATGTCTCGGCCGAATGATAATTAAGTCTCGTCCGTTAATGAGTCGCAAGGTGAACTATGATGAAATATAGGGATTACGTGTCCAGCATGCCTTTTTATCTATCCCGCAGAGTCACCACAATAGCTGACAGTTAGTTAGGTTCAATGTCCCCGGAATATGAATGTATGACAGTACACAAAAAGTATCCCATTACAAAGAGAAAATAATTTAATAGCAGCGTCCTTTTGATGAATCGAGTGTTGACAAGTCAATTACGACTTGGACGTAAAGCTTAAAGTCGCATTAGCATTGTAGAAGCGTTTTTTAATCGATTCTCTGAAGATGAAGAATCAATCTTGAGTTTATACGTCGTTATATAATGTAGCTTCGAAGATCCTCACAATAGATGGCCTTGAAAGCATAGGATACGGCGGGCGATGATTTGCCTGCGATTTTTGTTATCGAATTATGTAAGTGATTGTAATCTCTTCGATATAGGCGGGAAAACTTTTGCCGATTGTACCAACGCGAAATCTCGCGGAAATATCGCGAACGCTAGAAAATATCCATATAATGGAACAAATTATAACTGTATTCTCGGTGCTCTCTTTCTCTCTCTTTCCCTCTTCTTGAGAACTTGACTCAGCGATTTTAAAAACGCGAGAAGAACATCGCCGGTAACGTTTATAAAATACTAATGAGCGATTATAGAATAATCCAGTGATATGTATCCACAAACAAACGAAGGAAGTTCCCATATAGGAGTACTTCTGCTTCAGATACCATCACGTACCCTCGAGCGAAGCTCGTGAAGCTTAAGCTTTCGGCGTGGGGAAATTCCTGCGCGAAGTATCACTGCGGATTAAAGAACGCGATATATAGCACGATCAACCCATGTCTGTCTGTCGAGATATACTTGCGTATCGTGAGGAGTATGTGAGAGCGTAATCGCAAGGATGATGGTACCGATACTATCTTTCCAATTGATTGGCCAACGCCCACGCATGCGATCTATTCCTGTTGCGAGGATCACGATTCAAGACAATCTAATGTATCCGTGGAATGTTCTCCGCCTCTTGCGCAATATATGATCGACACCTTTTTTTAAATACCCAAGTGCATCGATCGGGTAACAATCGCGAAGGTTTGTGAACAAGGGCGTGCGCAGGATTTTTCTATAAGGGGGGGTTATATGATTCAAAATGTTACTTCCAGAATTAGAATACTTATAATTTGAAATTTATACACCTTTTGTTGAAAATTATACACCTAATCTTATGGATTAGGGCAGAGATCGGCAAAGTTAGCACAACTTGCCCTTCCTTTACTGAAAGGGAGAGCAAATACTTGATTTTTTGCTAATTTCAGGAGGAGGGGCAAATGCCCTTCTTGCCTCCCTCTTTGTGGACGCCCTTGTTTGTGAATGAAATCGTATCTTCGGCGTGTATCGTCTCGCATAGATAACGTAACGCGGCTTCGCGAGGCCCGGCCCTGAACAGGCGTTACGATCTGCGGGTACGGGTTCCAGGTACACACGCGTTCCTAGGGACCCTTATTAAACCAGACAAGGACGAGAGTTGCGGGAGCGTCCTTGAAGGATCTTTGCACTCGGCAAAGTTGTTCGTACTCGCATCTTCTCGCATTTTCTTCGTGCTGCCCCTACGAAGGCCGCGCATTGACTCCGTCCAGGTCATGGTACGCGTACGGACAGTTGCGTACACCGGCACCTTCCTCAAACCATTATTTGCGAATACCAAGGTTAAATTTCTGTTAAAACAACCGTCTTCAAATATTACCTCTCGTATTCTGTACTAGACTATTAGCAGATAGTTTTGCAATGTGTTTCTAGTTTCTTCATACCGCGACGATGTTATTCGTGATGGACACACACACACTTGTCTCTATCACGCTCCATCTTTCTTTAACTAACCCAATCTTTGGCGGGCGACTGATAGTCAGCAGCCCAGGTGTCATCTCTGAAACGTCGTTATTTAGTTATGAAGTTTTCATAAGACGACGGAGGTAACAGCCTTTTCAGAAGTCGCATAGCTGTTACCACGCTTTGTGATCCACATAGTTGGATATGCTCGGCAAAGCTACTTAAGTGCCGCCGAGGATTATTCTTACGCATCTTTGTTGAAGAATATGAGAGAAATGCTAAAAAAGATGTTAATAAAAAGTAGGGTACACTAAAAAAAATACCACAGATATAATTCAGGCTAACAATTTTCCCTTTGAAATTTGAATTTGTTTGAATTGTTAGTTGAATTTGTTTATTTGAATTGTTTTTGTTATATATTTGAAGAATTAGGAGAGACACATGTACAAATATCGTTCTTACAAACACTAATTTAAAAAGAACAAGAAACCTAAAATTACAATGTATAATGTTTAATTGTCGAATAGTTTGTGACAGTATTTTTTGAAAGTAAGTGATCTAGTATTGGAATGGTAGTGATAGAATAAATACGACTTTAAAGCAAGATTACATATGACTAGTAAAATGACATATTATGATGTGTCATCATGCGCTAAGTTGCCTATGTTTGCTTCATGGATCATTACTTCACACAATGCATTGAAAGCATAAGCACAAATTACTTATCGCTGCAAATAACTTATCTTTGAAACTTTTACAAAATATTGATTTTTAAGATAGAAAACAAATTGTGTATTGCAATTTTTTTATAAATGCAACTACAACGTCGCAAGGAAAATGCAAATAAATAGCATGCAATTAAGCTATATCGCGCTTTATATTTATACTAGATTGATAACTTTATTATCATTAAATCTGAAATAAACGCAAATTGGTCTAATGCTTATTTACGATCGTATTCATTTCAACTACGAAATAAACATGAATGAGCATAATCCTGAGCACATCCTGAGACCATATCAATGTCATAAAAATATTGAATAATTTTTCAATGTACAGTTAAATATTAAATAAAATTAAATATATTTAATTGCGTGCAATTAAATACATTTAAAACACATTTTTTCGGTAATAGCTACGACTGTCGATATGTCGCAGCAATAATCGCGCGATACCGGTCTTCCTTATTCTCACAAACAATTTGAGCGATAATCGCATAGCGCACGCACAACTGCGTGCAAGAGGAAAAATAAGAAGCATAGGTCACGCAGTATTTTTCACGAAATCACGATAATCCATAAACTTCTAACGGTTCATGCTCGCGCTTTGTATCTGGACATCGTATTCGATACGGTCGATTTCATCGGTGCATTCGGGATATTCCACCTGTTCGAAGGAGATGCGAGGACGCGTATAAAATCTATGTCTTGCACTAATAATTCGAGCGACGTACGCAAACGGGATCCGTCTACATAAGTACTTCGATTCTAAGCCGAACATTTCCCGAGACTCTTTGCCTCCTGTTTTAATAATAAAAAATTTTAATATTGTAATTAATATTTTATCATTGAAAATGACCATTTTTGAATATAAAGATTATGTAACGTAAGCCGCATCTTTCCACTATTGATTCGCACCTTCACAGATGAGATCGTATAAGGCACAAACACGTATTGTGATGTTTTACACAACCTTGAATTAATTAACGCTCAAGATCCGCTAAAAACTAAGACTCTTGGAAGTCAATGTAACCAACTTCGACCTCAATACTTATTGTTTTATACTTAACAGCTTCCTTTTATTTCTTATGAGCTAGTTAAATGCTTTAATGTTCATCGGAAGCGACTGGAAACATCGGAAATATAATTTACAGATGTTACAAAAGGAGCTACTTGGACCTACTTCGAGTTTTATGAAAGCAGTCATGCTTGAAAATGCCGACAACACTTGCGAATAGCACGTACCGCTAGTCGAAATATTATGAATTTTCTACGGGATCCCGTCCGGCAAGTCGAGCAGCGTTGAACGTTATTCGCATCTCGACACTTTGAAAATTTCTTCTTATCCATGCATTCCGTGCCGCCGGTGGTACCGTTAACGGGATTACTGTACACGCTCGCTTATATTTATCATGCATATATATTATTCAACGATAAGTCGCGTGCCACCTGACTCGCTTCGCTACGAATGTATACCAAACGAAAATAGAGAACATTAAAAAATTACCTCTTTAAAAAAATAAGAAGAAATGCTGTGCGCGCACGCGATTATCGATAAATGTATCATACAAAAAGTACCTGTAATACATGTTTTGTCATGTTATTGCGATATTGACAAATTAGAAATTTGTACAATTTTATATTTTTAATTATATTTCAAGCCAAGATTTAAAAATATTAAGTTCAATCATCGAGAAACAGTCAATAGATAAAATATTATTAAAATTAATGATATTCATTACAGAGTGACTATTACTTTTCACCAAGATCCACTTGGTCCAGAGTATCAACAGCACGAAGAAATGGTAATACTACATGGAGGTTTGGCAGTGCCATGTTAATTATATCCGCTATGTTAGTGTTAATCGCAGTTTTGGCAATTGCTGGATTAGCTCTATGGATGGGTGGTACGTTGAATGTTAAATATATTGTTTATTAAATTGATTAATCAAATTTTATATATATAAGATCATGAAATCTCATATAAAAAAGTAAAATTTAAAAAATTGAATTAAGAAAATAGAAAAATAGAATTAGAGAGTCCTTAAAATGTTTACTCTTCTTTTTCAATTGAATTCATAATAAATTATATAAAATTAATTATTGTTAATTAAATGTTTCAGCTTTTCGAACAGATTCTAAAAATGGTGAGTTCTCCATATTCGAATAACAATAATAAATCGCGTAATATCTTCACACCTTACGTTTCTCTATTACAGCTATCGTCGGATTTTCATGTAGCTTCAGAATAGTAAGAGGCGAAAGGTATAATCCCATGTTAAAACTGAACACGAGCATGGTCTTCCGAGAAAAGGAACGAAAATTCAAAAATATTGTAAGTGAAATGTATTTCAAGATTGCTCTACTACATACTATTACGTATGTAAAAAGAGCAAGAAATCAAATTCTTAAAAATTCAATATATTGTTCTTTCCAGTTCGAGCTTCTATTTAGGAGAAGCGTGCTCGGTTTAGCCTACAAGCAAACTATGATAGATAAGTTTGAAAATGGAACTTTGAAAGTTTTCTTCAGATTGTATCTCGATCGAAGGAAGATACCACGTTCGATCGTAAATACCGAGGACACCATCCAAGACATTATCGTCAAAGAAACATACTCGATATCATCTTTGTTCAAAGATATGGAGTTAGATCTCACGACCATATCAGTGAAAAGTGAGTAGCAATAAACTGAATGGATTAGCTTTAGGCAAAAACGCTGGTTTACATAAAAGCGTTGAAACCTACTGGATTTCTGTTGCCTGTTTTCTCGCTTCGATCGTTCAAAGTCTCTTTTCTGTCTATTCTTCTATTTTTAATCCCACTCTTTATTTAATTTCCTCTTACTTTTCTTGTTACATCAAACTTTTTCTCACCTATTGTTTCATCCATTCTTCTTCTTGTGTACTATATTCGCACAACACAGTCTTTTCTATCTGATGACTTCTTCTAACAACAATTCATTTAGCTACAAATGTTGCGTCTCACCTATGCACAATACAAACCAGAAATCCGAAACGTCTAATCTCTTTATTGCTTCAAGCATTTGTTTGTTCTTCGAATAAAATATGATCAATTCCATTTCAAGTATTCCTCTTTCTCGAAATTCCAGAAATAAATCAGGAAGGTATCGTAAACCAGAAACAAGGGCAGCAGAAACATGCTATGATCACTAAAAATGGTCTGTTACGACCAAATAGAAACAGCAGCTTGATTATGAGTTCAAAGCCAAAAACAAAACCAACCAGGACCGACTCCAGCGAGCCTAACATAGACTTCAACAACATCCCAACCATCCAGGGTACCTACAGAGCAACAAAAGTTAATATCACCGCGGAAAATGCAACTAAAGGAATATCTGAGCCGATAATAGACAACAAAGGCCTTATAGCCACTACTAGGAGAGCACCGTCGTACAAACACACCACGCCCTCACAAAAAGTATCCAATCTCGTAGAATCTTCGTCAACGGTCGAACCTTCGACGTTTTATACAAAATCCACGGCAGCTACGCTTAGCAAGAATAAACCGAACGAAAAACAGGAGAATGAAATGAAAACTACGTCTTTGAGGACCACAACCGTTCAAAGCGATTTGGATATCTTCAAAGATTTCCGCAATCCAGATTTTGAAAATAACTCACCGTGGAAACCGATCGTGCCGGGATATGTAAACACGGAATTCAAATTGCTACCTAATGATGATGTTAGAAAAACCAGTTATACGGAATCGACCACGCGGAAAGTCGTTTTGACGACGAGCGATTCTCGCGATAACGTAAGAACGCCCAACGCTGGGATCAGCACGACACCGTCAACAGTGCCAGGGTTACCATTAGATTCTATCAACTTTCGTGACGTACCTGAAATAAATAATTTCGATACGGACAACACCAATTTTCCACGAGATAGGATCGTTCCTGGTCTAACAGCGTCGAGACCGAGCGATAACGGGAAACTGGACATTGAAGTAGCCGGACAACTGCCTTCAGAAATGTACAGCGTCAAGCTAAAAACCTCATCGGGACATAATGGTGACGATAGAGTAACTTCCAGCTCTGAGATCTCGATGACTCGGGAAGTCTCCGAAAATATCCCAACAAAAGACAATGCCTTTCAAGAGAAGCATACAGGCTCAAACGCTACCCGAAAGACGGAGGCAAAGTTTGATGATTCGACATCGACGGTAGAGCCTGATGATATATTCGGATCACGCAGTGACGAGAAAATTATGAACGATTCGCTCACGAGCGGTGTTGGCATAGCAGAGCCTGTGTCAGACACGGAAGTCGAATTGGAAGCGAAGAATCGATACAAAGGAAGCGGAATCATGGCGCTGACCACAGACGAGGACGCGTTACGGAATAGGAAGGTCAACATTAATCCGCAGCAACCGATTTATACCAGTTACAATACTCCTGATCTGAATGGTGGTAGTCTCGGATCCAGTCTGATCGAGAACCCGGCAACTGCGAAACCTTTCAGACACACGATCCCCGTCGACAAAATCACGTCTGTCGTAAATTATAGTATCAACGTTCCTCTTCATAACTTGGACGCTCTAACTCTTTCGGATGACACGACCACCGATGCGAAACTGTCCCAAGATAAAGCCCTGACGGCATTACCGCCGAAGAGAGTCGTCGAAGTGGAAACTTCTGTTACGGAGCCCGACGATGCGATGGATCAGCTGACAAGTTACGGACGAATTACGTCAACAGAACCGAACGTCGTACAAATCGTAAAAAATGACACTAAATTATCGCACTTTGGCACTACAGAGAGTCACTCAGAACCGAAATTGATCGCCAAAGATTCGGGCGGTAAAAGAGGCGTGTCGAGAAATTCAACATTCGTCGAAATCGACATTGTTAAGCACACGCCCGGCGAGTCGGAAGAAAACTGGGAATCATACGCGGACCAAGTGACAGTCAATGACGGATTGCAAAAGAAGAAGGTTTATAACGAGACTTTAAAGGCCTACGTGGTAGAAAATCTCGTGACGTTGTCACCTGCCAAGAGTAACACGGGAATCGGTAGGCCAGTACGACCGAGACCGAAGATCGACTTCCCTGATCACGACACATCTCTTTTGGAACAATTATTCGGAGTACGCAATTATACACACGACAGAGACACGACGAATACCGAATCTGCCATTTCTGAATCCTCCTCTTCGCACAAGATCACGGACTCGACGAAATCCAACGAGAAGGAATCTTCAAATCATAAAAGCACTATAGTTGAACAGATAGTCGAAGTCGTGACCTCCATCAGTACCAGAGTGTCGTCCAGCATTAAGAGCGATCCAGTCATCTTGAAGTTCATCGTCATCAATTCTACCACTGATCCAGTTGTTCATTCGGAGGAAACGTCGGACGACGAAGCTAATAAATCACTCGAATCGGCTGTCAGTACAACGGAGAAGATACTCTCGTGGACTGAAAAACGGCCGTTTTTGCAAGCGGGGAATTTAAGGACGATGCAAACGTCGGACAGAAAAATGTTGGCGCTCGAAGAGAACAGAGTCCTGCTGGAGAAGCTCAAGCAGCTCGCCCAAATCAAAACGAACAACGATCCCGTGCACATCACTAGGTATAACTCAAACTCGAGCGAAATGTTGCAACCTGAAGACCCCGCGCCGTCGCTGAATATCGACGAGCTGAAGAAAATCGCCGATGTCGTGACTGGAAACGAGACTCTACAGAACGCGAGTTCAGGATTCACGCTGAGTCGCGACGGAGTGGAAATATTTACAAAAGTACTAAATAAAGAAAAGGACCGAACACACACAGATGAGACACATACAATGTCGACGATCCGAAAAATCAGCGAGACTAATGGTAATTGTGCAAGCGCAACGCGTTCAATTATATACAGGGTGGGGAAAAAGTCTCGGACCCCTGAAATATCTCGGAAGGAGTGGGATACAGAAAAAAATGTTAAATACAAAAGTAGTAGGGTTCAAGGTCAAGGTCACCATCACAAGTGCCCCACTTTGAACCCTACTACTTTTGTATTTAATATTTTTTTCTATATCCCACTCCTTCCGACCCTACTGAAAATCCTTATTCTCAATTATGATCTCAATAAAAATTTTGTTCTCAATTGTGTTCTCAATTATGATCTCAATAAAAATTTTATTCTCAATTGTGATCTCAATAAAAATTTTTCAGTAGGGGAGATATTTCAGAGGTCCGGGACTTTTCCCCACCCTATATAGATAAGTGGAAAAATATTAGTGCGTAGACCTTGGATAGCTTCTGTTTCTTCATTGCAGCCATATTAAATTATACCAGAAAATATTTGAACTTTTTCCTGCACAATAACTTGGTTTTTCGTTTACCATCACTTCGATGGTATGAATGAAATATATTGAATTCACTTTCTTCTTTTCATTATTCTACATTAGTAAATGCATATTCGGTCTATGTATATGTGTCTTACGTTCCTTCAGCAAAAATGGACTTTATGACGGTTGATTTACAGCTGTTTATTAATTCATAAACTGAAAAGGCACTCTTCGGTATATTTTACTAATTAGAACCGTGAAATAGCACCCCAAAAAATTGATGTATTTCAATATATATACTTACAGAAACATACCGTATTTTCGCAGATAGCTGTGTTGGTTTCCTATGCGGAGATGGAAAATGCTTAGACTTTAGTGCGATTTGTAACATGCTGGTAGAATGTCCGGGCGCGGAGGACGAGGCTAATTGCACGTGCGCTGATTTCCTCAAGACACAGTTGTTGTATCAGAAGATATGTGACGGCATCGCCGATTGTTGGGATTATTCTGATGAAAGCAATTGCGGTAATGCCATTTAAATTCGAATTGTCGCGATAATCCGTACATATAAAATTTAAATCTCAATTAACTTCAATTAACTTTTACATGAGCGGTTACCTAAAAATCTTTTCACGTCTCTTCGGCCTATTTCTTACCCGTTTAATTTCATTTTACAGATTGGTGCAAGCAAGGTCAATTCGTATGCGGTAATAGCAAATCCTGTGTTGATACGGATAAAGTATGCAACGGTTTTAGCGATTGTCCCGGCGGCGAAGATGAGAAGAAATGCACCGCTCTGATAGACGAGCCAGAGGAAGACATTACTGAGTCGCGAATTGATCTCGTCTCGACGGAAAACCTATCGAGAAATCATTCCGAGATGGTCAAAGATCTTCATCTCACTCAAGCGATCGAAAAAAAATCTTCTATTATAAACACAACTGCACTATACATTCTCTCTGATGATCTGCAATCTGAAAAGTTAATGAATGACAACTTATCTCCGAAGTTGATCGATCGAGAATTAGCTCGGAAGAGACATGCAGAAGAGAGTAAAGTCGTGGTTGCCGCTGTTTCCAGTAGAGAGACATCTTCGAACGTTTTAAGGAACGGTTTAACTCCTGAGAATAATTTGCGTGCCAAAAGTAACAGAACTTTTCCAGTAGCAAATGATCTCCTTGTTTATAACAAAGAGATAGACAATTATAACAACAGAGGATACCTTAGCGTACGCAAAAATGGCAAATGGGGAAAGCTTTGTTTAGCGAATAGTCTTACCCAAGAGCGGCACTCGCGCCAAATTATGTGGTCCATCGAGGATCTTGCCAAGGCTGCGTGCAAGGCCATTACGTATCAGTAAGTAACATTGAAATCTCGAAAAATTTCTATTTTAAAATTAAACAAAGTTTCTTAGACTGAAAAACTTCCGTTTGCAGAAATTACGAAACGGTAGAAAAGGTGCTGGATCAAAACCCGCCGCCGAACCAGTTTTACTACACTCTGTCATACAACGACAAATCAGATCATTCGGATAGAGCAGTTTTGTCTTTCAAGTCGTCTGAGTGCTCGAGCGGCGAGGTCCTTAAAGTAAGATGCAAAAATTTCGAATGCGGAATCAGAACTCAAATGGCATCGACAGCGAGGTATATCTTCATAAAACTTAATTCCACCGCGCAGAAAATTAAATTTATTTATTAGTAGACTTCCGCGTTATGGGCGGAAAACAAATAATGTATTTCATGTACAGTAGTAGAATTGTATGTGTATTAACATGATAACAATTTTGTAAAAAGGAATCAAATTATAAATTCAAATTTCATCGACAACAACTGGCCAACCATATATTTCAGGAATCAAATTATTTATAGAAAAAAAATTACCTTTTCATATCATGTTTTTCTGTAAAAATAAATTAATCTTCATTATAGAAGCATCCTCCTGAAAGCAATGCCGATACGGATGTTTCAATGTTCGCTTCTAAATGCCTCAGTTTATGTATCAATACAAAAAAAGAAACAATTATCTTTTTTTAAACAAAGAAATTAATATTATTGTCATCTTTAATGCATTCTTCCCTTTAAAACAGATCGTTCTCTTGTCGTCATTCCAGGATTGTTGGCGGTGCTAGTAGCTCCATGGGCAACTGGCCATGGCAAATAGCTCTATATAAGGATGGTAATTATCAATGTGGCGGTGCTTTGATCAACGAAAAATGGGTTATATCTGCTGCGCACTGCTTCTATCAGTAAGTGAGACAGTAACTTTTTACATATATACATGAGTGTAGCTTCAGTGAAAGGATTTAATCGAAAGTATCGCTCTAGCGCACAGAATAACTATTGGGTCGCAAGAATCGGTGCGACTCGTAGAGGAAGTTTCCGAAGCCCGCACGAGCAACTCTTACGGGTGGATTACATATCGTTGCATCCGGATTACGTCGATAACGGATTCGTCAATGATATAGCTGTAATAAGACTCGAGCGAGCGGTTAGCTTCAGCGATTACGTTCGACCAGTTTGCCTTCCAAAAGCACCAGTCCTCAGTGGGACTATATGCGTAGTCACCGGATGGGGTCAATTGTACGAGATCGGCAGGGTATTCCGTAAGTAGAATTATTTTCCCCTTTACGCAGGTGATCATAATCTTACACTGAAAAAGTTACATAATATAATACAAGTTCCATTACTTATATTTAACAGCTGATACTTTGCAAGAAGTACAAATCCCGGTGATATCTACGGAGGATTGTCGACGGAAGACTTTATTCTTGCCGCTGTATAGAATCACATCTGGCATGCTCTGCGCAGGATTAGAGAACGGTGGCAAAGACGCCTGTCTTGGAGATAGCGGTGGTCCTTTGGTATGCTTGTCGCCGTTCGAAAATCGTTACGTACTGCAAGGTACGTAAATAGATATTGTATTGCCACTTTCGGCGCGCAAACAAGAGCGACAAGAAAGATCCTGAACGGCAACGCTACGCACATTTAACACTAAATATATTTATTAATTATCTTGTGAACAAATAAAACTAAATGTTTAATAAAAATAAAAATTTCCCTATTCTCTCACTTAAATATAAAATTAAATTTGCGGCGCGCAGTTCGCATGAGTAGGAAAAATTCACAAAATTATTATTAGACACCAAGATCCGCGCCGCGACCGATATTGGCTTTCTTTCATATTTATATTTGTTTAATATCATCGGTCTTATTCTTAATATTATTTGTTTAAAATTATCTTCTTGTCCAGGTATCACTTCGAACGGATACGGATGCGGGAGACGAGAACGACCGGGCGTCTATACGAAAATTTATTCTTATATCTCGTATATCGATTTTGTCACCACGCAGAAAGACATCCAACCTTCCGCGGTGCAGTTCTGCAAAGGTCACAGATGCCCTCTCGGAGAGTGCTTACCCAAATCACGTGTCTGCAATGGATTTCTGGAATGCTCCGACGGCAGCGACGAACGAGATTGTTCCGCAATCTCGCGATAACATAAGACTGATATGTCGATATAATAATATAAATAGGCGATTTATATAAGCAACGCTAGCGCGATCTGATAAATTAGTATAGTCTCACTGAGGGAAACCTCACGCGATTGTATATAAGCTATACGTAAAGATACGTCGCATCAACATCTTATTAATCTCTTCAAAGAGAGTACATATAAGTATATTTTCGCTTCCTCAAGTTCTCATCACGCAAATATTTTTATAGTACTAATTATCTTCCTATATACAAAAAAATGTGGCAATATCAATCTGTAGACACTGCGAGTTTGATAGTAAATTATGCAAATGCGGTATCTGTAATATGCAATAAAAAATTGAAAAGAATGAGTCGTAAGTTCGGCGTCGTATAGTTCAAGACGTAAAAGCGAATTACAAAAGAAGATGTGATAGAACATACCACGTTCTTTTATATTGTTAGATTATTTGTTGATTATATATAAATCATGTATCTATGATATAGAAATAAGATTAAAGTATGCTAAGCAACAAAACTCGATAGACTGTTGCGAATCTTTCTCTTATATTGTTCTGCAAATATATCTTCAAGAGAAGCATTCTTTTAGTTCTAGACTAATTGTATATATATATATCTCTCGAGAAAAAAATAGAAAAAACTTTACGATTATTTATTTAAAACGTTGCGAATCTCTCTCAATGTTACGTTATTAATGGTCAGTTACTTTAGTCTCTATACAGATAATCATGTCCATGCAGTTTGGCACTAACTTGACTCGAAACTCATGTTAATTCTGCTTTTAGATAGATACTTAAAGTTAGGTTTTGACAAAATTTCATCAAATAAAAGGAGTCTAGTCTACAATGTAAAAAGACACGACTATCTTCACAGTAATGTGTACATATTACGAAATTATTATGAAATTATAATTAATGTAAAACTTATAAGATAGCAGCAAATATATTCTTTTTGTAAAATTCATGTTCTTTTCATTGTCTCTATTTTTTACTTGAACAATTAGAAAACAATATAATATAACGCTATGCAATATAATATAACAATAATACAATGAATGATATACAACTCCACTTTATTAGATTTATTAGTCAGATTCATCACCAAAAATTATATCCACGAAACATAGTAAATATATCATACATATTGACATTTAAATAAAAACTTTTGTAAATAATTTGACAATACTGTTATTAGATTAACAATAGTTTAGATAAAATAATGATGTATCTATTACAAATTGTGCGATACGGACAAACAAACAATTACTTATATCGCTGTTGTTCATTACAAATGTCATCTCATTTAATACTTTACTCAAGTAATTTTACTTAAGTAATATTAGTATTAGCATATTCTCGTTAAATGTCACACTGTTAGACTTCTATTCCAGTTCTCGATTATTGATATCTCATTTAAATATCGTATAATACTGAACTCGACAGAGTAAAAGTTTAGAGGCAAAGCATATCGAACTATTGATGATGGCATCCGACACCATTTACGAGTAATGCTCAGAGGCCTAGTACATCTGGTTCCTGATAGCTGTACATGTACAATGTTCATTCCATCTAGTGTACCAGTAAGTTCTGTGCAGCGACAGGTTTGAGCAAAACTTCTTGTACGATAAAAAATGGTGTAAATGTATAAAAGAGCGACTCGAAGACGATAAAACTTTTGTCCACACTATGTTTAACATCATCGTTATGTCATCTTACTTTCGATCTTAAAATATACAAATACCTATCCACAGAAAAAGAAATTTCGTAATAATCCACAAACTCCGCTAAATATATTACAATCATTAAAGGAGTTCAGTATTTTGCAAAGTTTTGATTATCTTGATTCAAGATATCCAATTCAGTATAATTCAGTTAGCCTGACAATTTGACAATTTAAGGATCCTTAAACAGCATAAAAATTCTCAAACCATTTTAATACGTCGTTACTAATTACCGAATGCATCTCGTCGATGTGTACAACATATTACATGTTCAGAAACATAGTGATATATAGGATTGAAGCCAATCCGTTACACATAAGCGAGATATACAATACTGAATCTGTTATTTTCTTTAACTCCGCACATTATTCGCAGAAGATAATAAATAATAATATTAATTGATAATTAAATTGATAATATCTTGATCATAGCTTTAATGATATTGTTAAGAAGATGCGTAGGCTATGCATATAAATAAATTCCTCGTGCTTTTAACCAAGGGAATCGATGGCCATGGTACTAAGACCGTTCTTGCTAATAGTAGTCTTAAATTGCTCCGGTACCGGATATTCGCTCTGCAATATAATATATTCACGTAGAATTACAAAAATTGCAAGATCGCATCTGCGAATTAAAGAGTAACTTACATAATCTCCATTGGCTTTGGGCACCATGACATTCATTTCACTAGATTTGCTGGTAATGAGTTCAACAGCCAAAGAATCCGTACTTAAATACATTTGACAACCGTCTGTTTTGTCAATAGAAATTGTAGGTACCTTCCCAAGAACCTATAAAAAGTATATAAAGATACAATATTGTTACACGCTAAAATTCATATCGGTACAGCCCTCGCAAGGAAACTGGTAATATATTCAGAGTGCATTTCGATAACAGTTGCCAGTGCGTAACTGCTTGGCAAACCGTGCTGAACATGTATCGGTAGTGGAAGATATAGGAGCCTGACAGTTCTTCGAATTTCACACGCACAATTTCATCGAAACATCACTCCAGCAAACACTCCTTACATAAGAATGCCGTGGAAAGTTGGTAAGAATATTTTTTTCATTTTTAACGCTATCATGCTAGATTAAACAGTGTACGTCGAAAAAGTCTACTTATTTTCCAAAGAATTCGAACGAATGGAAATGTTTTAGGTGGAAATTTCGAAACTGTGACGGTAACATGTGAAACAACTTGGAAGGAATGTGTAATCGCGGTAGCAAATTATTTATGGTGCGAGGTCGTATCTGACGTCGTTGATTATTTAGCAAAAGAAGGAATCATATGGGTATGCAATATATATTCCATACATTATTAGCAATCGCTTGTAAAAACTTTTGTTAAGAATTTATATCACAGAATAAATTTTTAAACGTGTAAGTTATTTTTGTCTTTAGTTTCTCAAAATTAAGAATTTTCCGAGTCGCCCAAAAGTAGGCTTAAGAATAATCCTCGAGCGTACTTCACTCTCTAATATTTGAAGGTTTTAGCGATAGCCATCGCTTCCACGATGCTTATCCGCATCAAATATTGCAAAAATATGCACACGGGGAATGGTGTACTTAATAAACGAATATTAAGTAAAATCGGATATAAAATTCAGGATCTGGAATTGAAAATCAATGTTTTAACATACAAAATGCAATATGGAACGTGGCCATTACCACATCAAATCTATAATTTGAATCCAAAGTTGCGGAAGATCAGAATGACGTTATCCAACCCGGGTGACCGAAAAAATTGGCTAAAGCATGTGCTGCTAAAGTACGTAAAGAAGCTAAAAACGTTAAATAGTTGACGAACTTTTAATCAGTCAATTACGAGGTAGTATAAACAAATTTTAATATATTTATGTTCATAATAATGCTACGTTTCAGTCCTTCATCGGAGAACAATGTATATGCTCCTTGTTCGAACGCACTTCATCGTTCATCCGTAGCAAAACTGACGAATCGTTTTGATGTAAAACAAGAACGTGCTTCACAATATGTTAAACAAAGTGAATTATCAACAGCCTGCAGCAGCATTGAAACTTTAAAATCTACTAGTGACCAATCTGTGAAGTACACAAATTAAAAATACATTATTCGAACTCACATTAATTTTTCCTATTCATATAATATTAATAGCATTAATGCATCTTTTATACAGATGAGCAAAATAGCCTTAGCGCTTCAGAAATATTTTGCACTTTCTCTCGATGATGGTTCTCGGTCTTATTCTTTTTTTTCTAAGCAAAAACATTAATAGAAAATTATTAATGCTTTTGCTCGGGGATACCTTCCGTCTAACAATAAGACTAAAAAGCAATATTAATATAATATCATATAAACTATTATATATTTTATATAATTATATAGTTTACTTTAGTCTGTAACTAATAAGAATTCAGAGAAAGTGCGAAACCTTTGAGGCAGCCTGCACAATCACTGATTTAACTTATTTCTTTAGTATATATTCATGGAGGCCAGATACACAGCCACAAAATGCTAGTACAAAGAAAAACAATTTCTCTAAAAACAAAGATTTCACGTTACAACGACGAAAGGTGCAGCTTCTACCGTTAGATCCGAATATGATTAATCATCAATCTTCAAGAATGACCCCTTCCTTAACACACACTGGCGCATGTGCGACAAATGCTAAATATAATCCATGTCAGAAATTCACAGACACTATCTATAAATGTAAATCATTTCTCAAGGAATTGCAATGTAACGATAAATGTTTGCGTTCATTGGATCGCTCATCAGAAATGAGCAAAGGATCTTCTTTAAAAGCCACACACGCAGCAAAACGAGTAAGCTTATTAATCGCCGTACTTAAATCAGTTCAGTAAATAAAATTGTATGATAATTATACACTTGTTATGTTGCAGACAGCCTTGTCTATGGCAGAAGAAAGAGAGAAATCCCGTGATGCTCTCGTAGCAGCAAAAAAAGAAGAAATAAACGAGATGAAATGCGTGGAACGGATAAAAGATAGCACGATAAAAGGTACCGAAGAAACGTATCGTCAAAGTAAAGTGAACGTATCTAATGACGCTATAGTAAAGACTAACAACCGTGCACCCTCGAGAGAACTCGTCCCAGTTGTTCCGATAATGCGATCAACGCACAATGCACAACCTTCTCAGGAAACTTTGCACGAAGTCAGAAGGAAACTTCAGAATTTACATAACGTGTTGCAAACGTATCAAGACACGAGTCGGTCTCCGGAAATACAGAAATCAACAGATCGAATTGGTGAAGTAGACTCATTTATAACTATCGGACTTAACGTTGAAGAAGCTGGCAGAGACGGCACCGATTATAATGCCAGTATGAATGAAAATTTGCAACAATACTCGGAGGATATTTCGAGCGAATATTTCGAGCTAAATCGCTCAGAAGAAAGTCTATCTTCCCTAGCCGAGTACTCATCACATACATCGAAAACGTATCAATGTTCTAGTGAAAATATTACATTGCGAAATACTCATTCCAAAGGATTTAGTCGGCATAATATGCGGAGATCAGTTAGAAGCAATCTTCCAGCATTTATGACAATAGAACCGCGCTTGCCTTCCCGCAGTGCGATACTACGGACAACCGAAGACTATGAAAATGAATATAAGGAAAGTGCTTGCAAACAGGACATATCAAATCGCAGTAACTACGAATTAAAATCAAGTCCCGAAGCCAATAAAGATGCAACGAAAACAGATACTCTACTTAATATCCAAGATAACATATCTGAGGCAGTATCGAAAAGAATACTCTATATCTTATCACCTGAAAATAAGGATATTCAAACTCAAAATGGGACGTCGTCAATGAAAAGATTCGCCACTGAGAAATTCAACACATTTGATAAAGAACAATACCAAGAGAACGTGACAACATCTCAAAATAGCAGTCAAAGTAAAATGTCAAACAATAGCAGGGAAGACAAATCGACAGCATCATTGCTTCAAGAGGCTTTGCACTTCAAGAATGCCTTACTGACACAATCGAGAAAAAAGTATCTGATAAGTAATGTAAAACAGGACGATATCGCGGATGAATCACCGCCGGTATCAAACAATAATTTTCCTTCGATGATAATAGATATCAAAGAGGAAGAACCAGCTGTCAATAATTCTCGTGATAAAATTAATCAATGTTACATCTGTCTAGAAATGAAACAACGACGCGACTTATTTTCTCAATCTTCCAAAAAGGTAAATACATTCGCGCATCGTGAAGACGAACGAGATACGGAAAGCCAGGATCACATTCACGAAACATCTTCGGAATATTTTAGCATTACCGATTTCGCGATTCATAATAATGCTGAGAATGAGAATAATGTTCCATTGAAGCCTCCGATTTATGAAAAAGTAATCTCGATAACGATACCAGTCAATGTGAAAAATCAAGATGAAATCAATATGAATGAGAGACCGATGCAAATGGAAACTGTCCTACGAAATATTCAGACTCATGTAAATTTAAGAGAGAATGCAGCGTCCGATATCGACGATAATCTAACCGATAAACGTTCACCGACGATGCTAAAACTCGAAGATCTCATATTAGAACGCGTTAAAAATATCAGAGATTACATGGATACTTTTCTTCAAAGTCAAAATACAGCAATTTTCAAAGCACGCAGAGCGCTTCAGTATCAAGGCGGAAGCGATATTTTTCGATGTTCAGATGAGGCAAGTCATGTAGTAGTATATAATCGATTGACCGCACCGTCTAGCTGCAACAGCACTAACCAAATTGTTGGTTCCTCAAAGAAATCATCAGATTTTTTAACAAATACATGGCCGAATTACACACAGGAATATAAACAGGAAACAGATGATGTCTTAAAATGCTGTTCCGACATGTATTTAAAGAGAAACCCAGGAATGTTTGCGCTTATTACTCCTACTAAGAATAAATTCTCTATCAAGAACGATATGCAACAATCAGAAGTAGCTACAGGATTAGAAAGGAGAGAAGCTGATCTATCTCTTCCAATAACTCTGATACATTCTTGCAAAAATGATTCAAACTCTACACATAAAATAACGGACTCGATCATGCCTCGTTGTGAAGAACATATACCAAATACGGAAAATGATAAAATAGATAAAGGCCCAATGGTCGATATCAATGCAGACTTCCATAAACGTAGAAAGCAAACACAAATCACTGAAAGTAAGCCATCAACCATATCATATTTTCCAATCGATGTTGCAAACGCTGATGCAAAAGTTATTCACATAGCACGCGAAGAGTGCCTGACAAAATCTAATTGCAATTCGATCTCCCATAGTAATTCGTATTTCACCGACGAGGAGATAATAAGTAATGTAAAACTGGATAATACATCTTCTAAATCTACGTCTAACATGAAACATTCGCATGTAAAGTCAAACGTGCAGAAAGGAATAAAACAGAATGTTATTAAACAACAAATATCCGTAGATGAATGTCCGGATGCAAATATAGCAATGCCAAGTAAATTATCATCAGATAACGAATATTCTAATTTGACGGTATTTATTGACTCAGATCATATTCTTGATGAATCAGGACACGATTATTCGACGAATGCAAAAACAGCATCTCCTTTAATGATGTTAAAAGAAAACGATTTCATCTTTCATGATTTCATCTCTCCTAATGCTTCTTTACTTTCTTTCTCATTGGATAAAGAAAATAAAACATTAAAAAGAGACAGTATTTCATTAAATAATTTAAAACAAAGTAATAAAATATCCATAGATACCGCATATTTATCGCCCCGAATAGAACATTATTCGACAAAACCGTTCCAGATTAAAGCCAAAAGCGACATGTCTTTAATAACTAATAGAAGTAAGAACTTAAAAGTCAACTTATACCCAAAAAAATCACATTCATTTTTGATGCGCCGTAATACTATGGAGTATGTCAGCGGTATATTACATCAGCCCTATGCAAAATTGCACAATGATAAAAACAAATATATAAAAAATAAAATGCGACTCGCATGTCAATCAAAATCTATTATATCGGCACGCAGGGTATCCACTAAATCTTGCATACCAATCTTAAAAAATCGTTTAGAATCATCTCACCGAATGAAACATCAAGCGCAGGCGAGAAGTCCTATGAGAAGTCCGTTGACTATGTTATGGGGAGAAAAGACTTGTACGAAAAATCAAGATGAGGAAGTTGCGCGAAGTGACAATATCTCCATGAACAAGCATTTACGTGTTGAGACTGTATCAAATTTAACTACAGAATTAAATACAGAAAAGGACATACTCAATAAAGAATTGGAGAAACCAAATGTGACATGCAGAGATAGTAATACATCAAAGAATTCGGGAATTTTGTCTAGTGATCAAAATGTAGAATCCTTGGCAATTGATATAAAACATTCAGATAAGAGAGATATATGTGGCAGTAAATCAGATACAAGTATAATGCAGCATATAGAAAAGATTGCTTCTAAAGAGGTAGTTGTTATTTCTATTATGGCAAATGACAGTCTACGAAAGAAGTATCCAGCGGATTTATTTATTTTAAACACGAAGAATGTCAGTCCCACGACAGATTTATTAATACACAAAAACAAATTATGGACTATTACTGTTGAAAAAACAGAAAAAGAAGTTACAGCGAAACCTTCCATTACAGATACATGTACATCAATGTCTGACTTACAATGAATGAACTGAGACGTATAACTTGTCTATGTAAATATTTTTAATATTTTTATTTGTCGGATTCTTTTATATAAGAGTGCATTTTTTCTAAATAAATCTTGTTTTACATTTATATGTATTAAATTATCTATAGAAAATAAAAAGATCTTTTTAAGAAGTTAAATTATTTATAGGATATCTCCTAAAATTAAAAACAGTGTTGAAAAGGAAAACGATTTCTCATATAAAAAAGAAAAAATCCCTTATTATATCGACATCTGGCAATATTATTTGTCTTTTACGTATTAATGTGTTCTATATCTAATACAGCCTTATTTAATATCATAAAAGCATAAGTGATCTAATTCGCACGCTAATAAAAAGAACTATTATATCCATACATACCTGCATTTGTACGCTTTGACAATTGACAAATTCGATGCTGGACACCAGGGAATCAAATACAACGGACGATTTACGACAGGAATCCATAACGATGGAATTTACTTTGCCTTTGATAGTAAGTGTACTATCTTGGCACCGAAACATATAAATCACATTATTCATCTCTACGTTATCGATTACTAAATTCTCACCCTTGTGATACTCCTGTGAAAAAAATACAATATTGTTAATATATAATAATAATATAAAAGTATAGCATTACGCATGTTTAAATATTTTTATTATTTCTTTGCGAACTATCATACCACGAGCCATTTCTTGCCATCTCTAGTGAATACGGGTGGCTTGTCAATAGGCGCGTTCGCTGGCAACACAGTTTTCATCAGCGCTGCATTGACTGTCGGTGCTTTAAACGGTGCAGGTCCGGATCTCAAAGCAGGATTTTTATGTGTTTGCATCTCTGAGGTGACTTTTTTCAAACCTACAATATAAATATTAGATATTGCATATAATGTCCCCGTAAAGATTATGAAGACAGTTGCATAGAGAGAAAAAATAAATAAATAAATGTGTTCACTTTTCGTGATATCTTCTCCCTGATTAATCTGAGCAAAAAGGGCGCTTCTATCGTCATTCACCATCGGTGCGATATCTCCGATTGGCATCGAGGGTGGTGGAGGAGGTGGTATACCCGCAGGTGCAACAGTTTTTCCCCATACTAAACCCGTTGTGTGGTGTTGACGAACGTACTGCTGCAAGTCGGTCAATGTTTGCACCCATGCTTTACACCAGTCTATGTGTATTTTGTCTCTATAAATAGAAACAGTTTTAGCTTCGCTTCCGAATGAATTGCAAAAAAAATAATTTAAGAAACGCTTACTTTTCTTTCCAATCTTTCAATACACGATTGGTGTAAAATTGACCGGCGTCATTCATTTCCTTTACGTAAGGAGCTGGCGTAGGAGACACAGCGACCCATCCCAAAGCGGGGATACTTTCACTGATTGCTGATAAGTGATTAAAGAACGGAGATCCACGATTCTTCTCGCGAAATTCTTGAATCTGTTGTATCTGTGTAGACATAGGTGTAAACAAAGATACTTGTTCGGATTGATTCGCCGGTGAAGGACGACTCGCCGCCATTTGTATAAAGTGAAGCTGAATCCTGAAATTAATTAAAATTATATTTAATAATTCATCCGATATATATATATATATATATATATATATGCATTTATTTGTTCAATCTCAACATAAAAGTAAAATGTTACTTACTGAAAAGCCTTCTCCACAAGCTTGCTATGAACAGCTACATCGCCGCCAATTTTTTTACTTAATTCTAAGTATTCTTTAACTGGCCCAGCCAAAAAATCCTCATATCCAGGAATCGACATGTTTGTAGATGGATTCGGAACAGTTTCCTGCTTCGACGACAGAGATAAACTACTTCCTGACGACGTAGACCTCTTCGGGGAAGGTGTGCTCGTTTGTACAGCGGTGTCTTGAGTCTGAACTGCAAAGTGTACGTTTTCGAGTCGTCTCGTTACGTTTTCCAATCGGTTCACTAACTCTTCTAGATGTTCCTCTTTATCGCTACTCTCACAACCTGAAATTTATTTTATAAACAAACCTGTAAACGTTTGCATATAGACTGTAACGATAGAAAAATAGATTATTCGTTCACTCGTGTTTGAAAATCGTAATAATATAAAATTAATAAACAAACGCGCCGAACATAAGGAGGAATGTAAACTTTATTTCACGGGGAACCCACTCGGAAACATCCGGAAAACTCAGACGCTTGGAATACTCCACCGAATACTTGGAACACTAAGTATAGAATACGTTTATAAATAGTTACGTTAGCATAACTATATCGCATTAGGTACAGTACACAAGTGTGTATAAAATTATATATATTAAAATTAAGTGTATACACACACATGTGTACACTTATGTATGTACAGACTGTCAAGAAAAAACGCGACCGGCGTAACTTTTAAAACTATAATGATAAAAATACTACTTGATTACAATTAGGTCGTAATTATATTAATAAACGATCCAATCGCCACCATTATCGATAATTGTTTGGTATTTACAAGACGTATTGTCTACTAAAAAAGCATAATTTTAAGACCGCTGAATCAATCTAAATACCTGCTTGATACTTATATTCATACCGTGATGTTTCGTCTTTACAATAGACTAGACATGCAACTGTCAGGCAACAGAAAAGGCTAATCAAGATGATGACTCTTTTTCCCACTGCATAAGTGACTCCGATTATAAAATTTGTCCTTAAAGATGTTCTCTTGGGAAAATGTAAAGCCAACCAAGCCTTGTTTTACAATGCGTCATAAACTCAAATCTCCTGAGGCACGCACAACTACTTCGCTAATGAAATTTGCATTCGAATAGTTATATCGATCACGCTCTTCTTTGACAGACCGTCTATATATACATCTCGTTTTATCAGCTTTATTTTTTTTTTCGTTAGAATGTTACCTACGTTTTGAAGAATATTACAATTGTCCTATTATAAGTGGCGATGCGGCTACTAGACTTTCCGAAAATTGGCAAGAAACTGAAAGACACCTCAAATGAGATATCCGACGCGAGAATACTCCAGACTATTATTAGAGAATCCGCCAACATCGTGGAGTTATAGTCCTATCCACATAAATACGCTCGGCAAATGATTCATAATGTAACATAATCGCAATGGCATTAATCCTAGCGCATATAAGAGATTCAGTCGTCATAGCTAAAGATATATAGTATGACGTGAAAATCGAAAGTGCTACCATAATTGCAGTCGTATATCGTGATGTAAATGGATCTTCTCCAGTACCTTTCTCTTCCTTTTCTTTATTTTAAATATATGAAAAAGATATCGAATGCGAAAGATCGACACCTATATATCGACAATTATGTATATATAATTAAATATATATACAAATATATTTAATATATATATATATATATATATATATATATATTAAATAAGCGAGCATTATTAAATATATATAGGCAAACGAAGGATCGTGTTCAATTTCCGGTGTCGATCATTCGCATTCGATATATCTTTTTATATATTTAAAATAAAAAAAAGGAGAGAAAGGTACTGGAGAAGATCCATTCACATCACGATATACGCAATGCGACTGCAACTATGCATTTTCGATTTTCAGATAATACTATCATATATACATATAGTGCTCATATATGCTATATATGTATATAACGGCATTGCGCCTCCAACTTATGTATAAAGTTTTTCATGAATAATTGTACGAAATAAACTATCGTAAAGTAATATAAATGATGGTGGGGGGGGGGGGATTGTAAACCACGGCGAGGCTCGCGAGACAGAGTAATGCTGGGCTACCTAGACTGCAGAAACTAACAGCGCGTGAAAGAATAACAAGCGACTGGAAATTCTCAAGTCCTAACCGGTGTGCACCATCGGTCCTAGCGGGTCGAATCGCACTCGGTGCTCCGTCGAATTCTGCGCAGCTTGCAACAGATCGGAGAAGAATCTATGACGCCTTAAAGCTAGCTCGTCGCGGGCGACGGGCGTCGCCGGCGGTTCCTGCATGCCGCTGCATCCACCCGAGACGTATTCGCCGTCGTCTTCCTCCGACAGCCAACGTGGGATCGAGGCAACTGCGGAAACGACATAGACAACACGTCCAGCTTTTATTCTTGAAGAGGCATGCCTCTTATTCCTGAAGAGTTTTGCGGCTACACGTGGCCCGCTCTGCCCCGCCCATCAACTTAAAGTTATCCCACGTACATATGTTTTACAAAGTGATAAGTGTCAGATCACCCGCGGATATTATTACAAATCGATGTGCTTTCCGCTAACGCGGGTAACGCTAACGTAGAATGGGTCTATCCAGAAAAAAGCCTACTTTTATTTACGAGACAAAACAAGATTTACCGCATTTTACTTCAAATTAAAAGCATGCAAATTTATTTACTTTAATAAAAATATCATTATACTATTTTACAAACAAATGTGAAATTGCAAATTTTATGAAACGTGTTTGAATACTGTTATTTAATTATTCATATTTAATGACAGTATATATACAGAATACCAAACACAATATTGTCTTTTATTTAGCGTGTATTTTTCCAGACGGTAAATTTTCGACGCAAATATCCATATATTAACGTGTATGGAAATACAATTATTAATATTTCATCGATTTCAAACTACGAAAACACGAAATAAACGTGACTAAATATTCAACAAATTGTATATTTAAATTTAAACAAAATAAACACTTGAATAAATTCTTTAGAGGAGGAATCTCTTATGTATTCTCTTTGTTCAGATAACAAGAAATTTTTTTTGAGAATGTGACGATGCATGTTTATTTAACGAAATAACAGAAAATAAAAATTGAAAGACTGATCAAACAATAAACAATAAACAAGTCTATAAACAAGTTCGTTGCTCAACTCATGTGCCACGCTGGAAAATTTAAATTTTTATAAATGCAAAATTATAAAATACAAATATCAAATGTCGAAATGTAAAATTATAAAGATAATAAAAATATAATAAAAAAATATCCAGATATTAATGACGTGGACAGATATGTAACGCGTCGCTAATCGGTGATCTGAGACTCACGGAGACGAAGAATCGCGGAATCCTAATGTACCTGGCTCCTTCTTGATCGTCCCATTTTCGCTCGGACAGCCTTCGAATACCGAGTCGTCGCCTTCGTCCTCCGGTCCGTCATCGATCGTCCTTTCTATATATCCCGACGCGTCGTAAAGATTCGTTTTGACGGGACCAACAACACCAATAGAATCAACATCCTTCGCCCGATATTCAACGACACCGTCGAGGTTGCTATTATCTTTATCGATATCGACGACAATCGGGTCGCCGGTTTCTCCACCGGCTTCCTCAACCGTCCCCTTCGTCGAGGTCGAACTCGAGCTCTCCTCGACATCGGTGTTTCCGTTCTGCGGAATCTCGCACGAGCCCCTCATCGCGGAATTAACGAGAACCGGGGAACCTAGCGAGGCGTCCTTATCCTCTAGCGAGGCATTCTTATCTTCTAACGAGGCATTCTTATCCTCTAGCGAAATGTCTTTATTCTCTAGCAAGACATTTTTATCCTCTAGCGAGGCATCCTTATCCTCTAGCGAGGCATCCTTATCCTCTAGCGAGGCATCCTTAGTCTCTAGCAAGACATTTTCATCCTCTAGCGAGGCATTCTTATCCTTTAGCAAGGCGCCCGTATTTTCTAGTGGGACATCCTTATCCTCTAGCAAGACATTCTTATCCTCTAGCGAGGCATTCTTATCCTCTAGCGAGGCATTCTTATCCTCTAGCGAGGCGTCCTTATTTTCTAGCGAGACATTCTTATCCTCTAGCGAGACATTCTTATCCTCTAGCAAGGAGTCCTTATTCTCTAGCGGGACGTCCTTATCTTCTAGTGAGGCATTCTTATCCTCTAGCGAGGTATCCTTATTCTCTACCGGAACGTCCTTATTTTCTAGCGAGGCATTCTTATCCTCTAGCGAAACATCCTTATTCTCTAGCCAGACGTCCTTATCCTCTAACGGGGACGTTTTCTCCGATCTCTGAACGTTGCCATTTAGCTTCTCCGATTTAATCTCATCATCCACCTTGGCGGAAATCGCGGTGAGCCTGGGCGACCCGACCGGCGTGTCATCCGCTTTATCGTCGTTCGCCTTCTTCGACGCGCTGTTACACACGCAGCACTTGAACATTGTTCCTGCGTATCTATCGTTATCCTTACCGCCCTTTCGTCCTGAATACTTGTATGTCGATGGTGTATCACCTCCGAGGAATTATAATCTCTCTTCGTAAACTCTCTTATTAATTAATGGTACAAAATTCCATTCGGCTCAACGAGAAAACTGTAAGTTTCTTCATAGACTTAACAGCCAGAAATTTAACAAATGTTTTTAAATGTGAAACGTGAGACAAGGTCAACAACTCCGCAGCCCGCGTCCAATCACGAATATATGATTCCAGGCGCGTTTCGTTCCCTGCTTCGTAGCCGCCGGCGCCGCCTCGTGCGGATTAAACGATCCGCTTAAATCGTCGATACGGTCGACGGTAAACATAACAGGTCAGCTACAACTGACGCGCGCTCTACCCAAGGCTTGTCTCAGGTCCATCAACGTCGTCCTGCTCACGAGCGGCGCGCGTTAGCGCTCAACAGCGAAACTCGGAAGGCACAAGCGATCGAAAATCGCGCTCGAACAATCGCCCTGCGACAAAACACAGTTCCCGAATCCTTTTTCTCCGACCACACTGAAAAATTCCGAATATATTCTCCGAGGTAGGTTCACAGCTTCTCGACGATAACAAGAAATTTGAAAATCGAACCTAATTGTCGATCGAATTGTCATCACACTCTCGTCATATTATTTGTAACAATAAGACAAATGCACGAGAGAGTCTTGGAACCCTTCGCGGCAAGTGTCGGAGAGATGAGCGAGCGGATTTTCCAGAGAGTGGAGTGTATCCCACAAGGCAGCCACAGGGTAGCAAAATGCAAAAAGAAAACGCAACCCGCACTCGCAGTCCGATAGTCGGATAAGCCTAAACTTGAGAATTTCCGATTGTTGCCGATAGGTATCGCGGGAGAAAAAAAACCGGCGGTTTTTTTTTCGAGAGAGAGAGAGAGATTGGCGGAGCAAGGAAGACGGCGACGATAACGGAGACGCGAGTGGAGAGGCGGCGGCTGGAGATAACGTCCTGGACGCCCGCCCGGATTTGACGTTCCCAGTTTCGACCGGCGCGCTGCGTCACCCCCGCCCCCGCCCCCCTGCGCTCCGCCGCTCCTTCATCTCGCCTCCGGGCCGCGTCCCTTGTGCTGCCGCTGTTCGGAGAAGAATCGCAACATCGTGCTCCCATGCTCCGATTCCTTTGACCGGACTCCGATCAACGAGACCGATTAGCGTTTTCGACCGCAGTGGGTCTGATGTCCATTTTCACCAATGTAGGTTAACTATAATCTCGGCTTAACTTACTCTTTATATTTTTCTAGTTCTATGAATTAGAAAAAGATACAGATTAAGTTAAACCGAGATTACAGTTAAGCTACATTGGTAGAAATGGACATGAATCGATCCAAGATTGATTAACGTCCATTTCTACCAATGTAGATTAATTTTAGGCCGGTATTCATAATCCATTCTTATTTCAAGACCGTCTTACGCGGCGTCTACAATGAGAATTTAAGGCGTAAGACTTAAGAAATTGACCAATCGCAGTCGTTTATTCTCCTCATATATGACTGTGATTGGTCAATTTCTTAAATCTTACGCCTTAAATTCTCATTGTAAACGCCGCTTTAAGTAACGTCTTAAGACGCCAAATGCGGCTTTGTGATTGGTTTATGACATCTTAAGATTGTCCTTAGGACCATCTTAAATATAAGAAACCGATCACGAATACCGGCTTAACCGAATAATCTCGGTTTAACTTACTCTTCATGGGCGTCCTTACAACTTCTGTCAAGAGGGGGCAGATTGTAAATGTGCTTGGATACCAAACGAACGTATTTTCAAATAATATTTTTTAAAGAAATATTTATGCAGATTTTTATTTTTAATTGTATAAATTCAAACAAAAAATTATCTGGTCAATCATAAAATCTTGTCAATCATAAAATCATTCTAAATTGAAAAAATTAAAATCCAGGGAGGGCACATGCTCCTCTTTGCCCCCCCCCCCCTCATGAGCGCTCACGTTACTCTTTACCTTTTTCTAATTCTTAGAACTAGAAAAAGATAAAGAGTAAGTTAAACCAAGATTAAAGTTAATCTACATTGATAGAAATGACGATAAAATGTTATAAACTGTTCGATCGAAAATATGTAAATGATGAAAATGTGTAAAGTATCAAGTTATTTACAGATTTGCTGTAGAATTATTCTTTTATTTATATTTTGAAGAGACCTTTCTTAAAAAATTAAGCGCCTTGAACGTTAAAAAAGAGATTAGAATAAGTTTGATCGTAAGCCTAGTAACCTGAAGTAGAGCGTGTGACGTCATTAATCGATCTCGGAGCGATAAAAACTTACTGCAGTCGAAAATGCTATAATTCAACCGGCAGAACTTCGAACTCGATAACTCGTTGTTCCTCATTTAATTTCTTCCATATTGTGACAAAAAATTAAGAACTCTATCCACGTTAACGGGATAGCGCAAATTAGGGATGGACAATATTGAAAAAATAAATCTACGTCCGAATAATCGCTTTTAGGAAGTAACAATTTTTTATGATCGATAGTATCGATGATAATCAATTAATCTGTATAATTTCTTTGCTTATAGCTATTTAATATTGAACTAACAGTTAAAGTGACTTCGACCAAAGTTTGATTAATCAGTAATTAATTCAATCGGCACAAGTACTTATAATTATAAAATTTCTATTCTTTTCCATGTGTCGAACAACAAAAAAGTTGATAACTCTATCCAAGATAACAAAATGTAGATATTTCTCTTGATAAGTTAACTGTTAATTAAACAAGCTACTCGAACTTTGGTCGAAATCATCCTGATGACTTAACACTCATTTTATAACATTTCAATAAATTAAAAAAATGAATTCCGTGATAATAGATCACTATGGCAAATGACAACATCTTATAACAAATTTGCTTGTCTATATTACTCCTAAAGACTACATACTGCTACGAATTTATCATAACTGTTAAATATGTTGTAGCATAAATACATGATGGAATATCTAACATACATTTTAAGTTATATAGTAACGGGATATATGTTGAATATAATTCAAGATATACTTTTTTGTTACACTTTCACACTTAGATAATTGAATGCGTGGCACTCTTCTGTGTGCATTAGGGCAGAGCGGTAACCGAATTCGTTATTAAATTCTTCGCTCTAATAAACCAAACTGCAGGAACGTATCATAGCAAAATTCAGCAAATGGATAGGTTTAATAAAGGTAAAATAAATTCTTTACAATTTTCGGGATGCTTGTTAGCGTCATTATTATTAAATTGATTATCAATTTAATATTGTGATATTACTATTCTGGTTCAATTCAAAATTCTGCGTTTTAAGACCGACATTAACCGGCGCGCAATTTGTTTGAACTAGAATATTATTTGAATATTATTATTTGAACTAGAATATGAACTAGAATATACACATAAAATATTATTGAGCACTAAGATCCAGCGTTTGGGCCTTTCTCGATTTTAATTTGTATTTTAATAAGGGTGATTTCAATCGAACTCCGATTAGCTTAATCGGTGATAAATTCAATGGACGCAAAGTATTGTTCAATTTTTAACTACACAATTTATTAATATAATTTATTATTTCTAACTATATATTTATTCCATTTCCAACTATATAATCTACTATATAATTTATTATTTCTAACTACATACTTATTCAATTTCTAACTGTATAATCTTGATCTAAGAAATCTTCCTTTTCATGTGTCAAACAAAAAATTAATAATTCCTTTTACGTTAACAAAATACCGCAGATATTACTCGACAATATTAATCAAAGTTTGATCGGAGTCAGTCTGCATATAAAGCTGCTTGAGGTTATCACATTAAATGTTCGCGCGACAGATGGACGAAACCTGATGAATGGAGTTGAAGAGTTTCGCGAGGAGCGACAATCATTTGTCACGTTCTGGTCGATGTGGTAGTCCTCGCTGACAGCTACCTAGCAATCCTAGCATAAATGCGGCGCGACTCGCGCGAATGTGTACGTCACCGGTATTAAACGTCAAGTGGAGTGCATGACTCAAGCGGGCGACGCTCGCCGGAATGCGGCGACAGATAACCAAACTTCGTACGGTTTTCCCGAGCGATGCTGGTCGGCCCTTCCAAAAAAAGAAAACCCGCACGAAGAAAAACTCATACGTATTTCGAGCATTGTTTTATACAGTCGGTTTTAGTATCGGCCTCTTATCGGAAAGTAAACGAGGAAAACTTTGCGGAAAGGGAGTACCGTCAGGGAGTACTTATCGCAACGCGGCGAAGATCGTCGTCTAAAATGTACTCACCGTTTAGCGAAGATTTCGCGTAATTCGCCGCTGCGTGTACAGCTCCTTCCCGACAGAATCGACGAAAACGGTGGCGGTGCACGATCTATCACACGCAGAAATTTCGGCTCGGCGAAGCGCTGACAGGTAGACTGGGGCGTTTGCCGGATACCGGAAGTACTTGCGGCTTTTCGGCCGCTCGACTCGGCGGCGGCTTAAAATCGCCGATTGCACGCGCGCCGGCCTGTTTTCGGGTTTGTTCGCGATCGAAACGCACGGCGCGTGTCGTTCGAGAAACCGAACTTACGATAATGATAATACTGGAAAGAGCGTTGGCAACTGGCAAGTCGTCAGTCGACAGTGTTGCCAGATAGTGAAGAACAAACTGTCGTACAACCGTAACGAAATTGTCGTATTTGGAGGGAAACTGTCGTACCAACTTTTACAAACTGTCGTACAAACTGTCGTACACTTTTCTCTTTTCTAATGACCAAATTTTGTTACAATCTACGGCACGTTCACTATTTTCGATGCTGAATTACCCATTAAATAATATTCAAATTAAAATTGAAAAAAAAA